>JAWPHD010006279.1:0-147450 GCA_037043455.1 Cyrtodaria siliqua | reverse complement strand
GCTGTGTTTACAAGTCTATATCTCTTACATTTCTTATCCTAGCACAACCAAATTTGTTCATGGGCTTCCTTATAGCATTATCTAAGGCTGCATAAGCAATTTTGGTTCCTGTAACCCAAGGGCTCCCATGAACCCAAATTATGATAGCCCATAAAATGTGTCCCATTTCACATCACATTTTGCATGTAAGCTGTGTTTACAAGTCTATATCTCTTACAATTCTTACCCTAGCACAACCAGATTGGCTATTAGCTTCCTTTATAGCATTATCGTAAGGGCTGCTTAAGTAATTTTGGTTCCTGTAACCCCTGGGCTCCCATGGAACCCAAATTCTGATAGCCCTTAAAATATGTCTGTTTCACATCAAATTTTGCGTGCTAAGCTGTGTTTACATGTCTATATCTCTTACATTTCTTGTCCTAGCTGAACTAATTTTGGAATTGGTTTCCTATAGTATGTTGAGTCAAAAGGGTTGGATAAGTAATTTTGTCTTCTGCAAATTCTGGGCTCCCATGGAACCCAAATTATGATGGCGGGGGAGGGGGACATATCGTCACCGTGTTCAGGTTGAATGATTTGGCGGAGTTATGTCCTTTAAAGGTTTTAATACACAAACTTTGTTCTGACTAGTTCTCAGAACTCTGGCCGGATTTAAACGAAACTTTTTAGGGATGATCAGTTCCAGGTCTAGTTTGCGAATCTTTGCCGAGTTATGGTCCTTTAAAGGTTTTAATACACAAACTTTGTCTGGACTATTCTCCTGAACATCTCCCCACATTTCAACGAAACTTTACAGGGATGATCAGCACCAAGCTTAGTTGTGCATATCATCGTCGCATTACGGTTACAGATTTTTGTGGAGTTATGGCCCTTTAAAGTTTTTGATACACAAACATTTTCCGGGCTAGTTCTCCTGAACCCCTGGCTGCTTTTTAACGAAACCTGACAAGGATGATCAGTATCAAGCCTAGTTGTGCATATCATCGCCATATTCGGTTGAATGATTTTTGGCAGAGTTATGACCCTTAAAGGTTTAGTACACTAACTTTGACATAGTTCTCCTGAACCTCTGGCTGGATTTCAGACGAAACTTGTTAGGGACAATCAGTACCAAGCTAGTTGCGTATATCCTCACCATGTTGTGTTGAACGATATTGAAAGAGTTATGGCCCCTTGTGCATAAACTTTATCTTTAGCCAGTAGAGCGTCCACAGGCCCTCTTGGGCCTCTTGTTTTTAGCTCTACTGGCCGGAGTTGTCCGTCGTCCGTTCCGTCGTTAACTTTTGTCTCGTTAAGAAGATAGGGCCATCATTTTTCATCCGATCTTTACCAAACTTCAACAGGTTGTTAATATCAATAAAAGCTCGGATAGGTTCGAAAACCAGCCAGAGCGGACCAGTAACAGCAGAGTTATGGCCCTTGATTTAGTTCAAAATGCTATATTGCTATATTTTGCCTCGTTAAGACGATAGGGCCTTCATTTTTCATCCTATCTTTACAAACTTTACCACATTGTTAATATCAATGAAAGCTCAGACAAGTTCGAAAACCAGCCATATCGGACCAGTAACAGCAGAGTTATGTCCTTGATTTAGTTCAAATGCTATATAGTTATATTTTGCCTCGTTAAGACGATAGGGCCTTCATTTTTATCCTATCTTTACCAAACTTACCACATTGTTAATATCAATGAAAGCTCGGACAAGTTTGAAAACCGGCAGATCGGACTAGTAACAGCGGAGTTATGGCCCTTGATTTAGGTAAAAATGCTATATTTTGCCTCGTTAAGACAATAGGGGCTTCATTGTTCATCTTATCTATTACCAAACTTGATCAGAATTGTTAATGTCGTTAAAAGCTCAAACAAGTTCGAAAACCAGCCATATCGGACCAGTAACAGCGGAGTTATGGCCCTTGATTTTTTTTAGTTAAAAATGCTATATTTTGCCCTCGTTAAGACGATAGGGACTTCATTGTTCATCCGATCTTTACCAAACTTTATCAGATTGTTAATATCAATGAAAACTGGGAACAAAGTTCGAAAAACATTTATATCGGACCAGTAACAGCGGAGTTATGGCCCTTGATTTAGGTAAAAAACTGCTATATTTTGCCTCATTAAGACGATAGGGGCTTCATTGTTCATCCGATCTTTACCAAAACATTATCAGATGTTTAATGTCATTGAAAGCTCGAACAAGTTCGAAAACCATTCATATCGGACTAGTAACAGCGGAGTTATGGCCCTTGATTTAGTTCAAAATGCTATATTTTGTGTTGTTAAGATGATACCGGCCTTCATTGTCATTTGATCTTTACCAAAACGTTGTCAGATTGTTATTATCAATGAAAGCTTGGACAAGTTCGAAAACCATTTATATCGACCAGTAACAGCAGAGTTATGGCCTTGATTTAGTTCAAAATGCCTATATTTTGCCTCGTTAAGTTGATAGGGCCTTCATTTTTCATCCTATCTTTACCAAGCTTTTACCACATTGTTATTATCAATGAAAGCTTGGACAATTTCGAAAACCAGCCAGATCGGACCAGTAACAGCGTAGTTATGGCCCTTTATTTAGTTAAAAATGCTGTATTCGCTGTATTTTGCCTCTTTAAGACGATAGGGCCTTATTCTCATCCTATCTTTACCACATGTTTAATATCAATGAAAGCTCGGACAAGTTCGAAAACCAGCCAGATCGGACCAGTAACAGCAGAGTTGTGGTCCTTGATTTAGTTAAAAATGCTATATTGTTATATTTTGCCTCGTTAAGATGATATGGCCTTCGTTCTTCTCCTATCTTTACCAAACTTTAGCACATTGTTAATATCAATGAAAAGCTCGGACAAATTTGAAAACCGGCCATATGGACAAGTAACAGCGGAGTTATGGCCCTTGATTTAGTTAAAAATGCCTATATTTTGCCTTGGTTAAGACGATAGGGGCTTTATTGTTCATCCAATCTTTACAAAACTTTATCAGATTGTTAATATCAATGACAGCTCGAACAATTTCGAAAACCAGCCATATCGGATTAGTAACAACGGAGTTATGGCCTTGATTTAGTTAAAAATGCTATATTTTGCCTCGTTAAGACGATAGGGGCTTCATTGTTCATCCGATCTTTACCAAACTTTATCAGATTGTAAGTCTTTGAAAGCTCGAACAAGTTCGAAACCAGCCCATATCGGACCAGTAACAGCGGAGTTAGGCCCTTGATTTAGTTAAAATATATTTTGCCTCGGTTAAGACGATAGGGGCTTCATTGTTCATCCGATCTTTACCAAACTTTATCAGATTGTTAATATCAATGAAAAGCTCGGACAAGTTTGAAAACCATTCATATCGGACCAGTAACAGCGGAGTTATTGTCCTTGGATTTAGTTCAAAATGCTATATTTTGCTCGTTAAGACGATAGGACCCTTCATTTTTCATCCGATCTTTACCAAACTTTATCAGATTGTTAATGTCTATGAAAGCTTGGTCAAGTTCGAAAACCAGCCAGATCGAACTAGTAACAGCAGAGTTATGGCACTTGATTTTGTTAAAAATGCTATAATTTGCCTCGTCATACGATTAGGCCTTCATTTTGCATCTGATCTTTGCCAAACTTTAGCAGATTTTATGATTTTCTTTTTTTTATATTATTAGTACTTTTTTTTTTATTTATTTAAGGGGAATTGACCTATTTCGAAAATTTAAGGCTACGCATATGAACTATATATATTTGTAAATTTGAAGATATTTGCGATTTGAATCTGAATTTTGTTTTGCCGTTATTTAAACATGTTTTTAATCATAACGTCTTAAATATGGCTATGTTTGACGTTTTTCATAAAAGTCCCGTTGTACCCAGTTTTCAACGTTTTTGACATTTTTAGAGTGTTAGGCTAGTCACATGTAATTACTTTTTATATCAAACTGTTCGTCTCGATGAGACCTTTCAACTGATATATAAATTATTTTATTTTCAGTAAGACGTAAAATAATATTTATATAATTTCCTTTTTCTTTCACCGATGTTTTACCGTGAAATTTTAAGAGAAAACAAAGTTAAAGCCTTTTATCTTTTAAACGGCTTCATAAAAAACTGCACAATTTTAATATGTTTTAGAGAATTTAATTTCCTATCCGAATATAAAATAAAATTTGCTAGTCATCGGAATATTTTTTTCAGTATTCTTGTTTTATTAACCATAATACCCTTACAAAGAAGGCGTCTCTGTCGACGTCGCGTCGTAAATATAATATGTGTACGACTAACGACGTTGACGCAAACATTGGAAACAAACACTGGTACCCTAAATGATAATGATAATGATAAATACTGCTCCGTATTTTCTACTTCTTTTTCCGTCCGTTTTTTCTCTTCTTTTCCAGAGTTTATGTGAAAACTCTAAATTTATTTATTTTCATGCATCACTATGGTCATGTATTTGGTATACCTCTAGGATAAAACAATAAGTTCAAGTTCATTTAAAAGTGTGTTTAATGTATTTACAATTTCCAAGGCAGCCGTCAATCATGCTAAATATCATAAGATATATGTGTTCTTATTAAACATGTAAACAGTTTTCTTATCCTACTCTGTATCATTACAGCATATGTTTTCATGAACTGTTTGTCCGTTTTCTCATAATTAGAGACTACTAGACAGACGATCGTTTGATTATTTATCAAAGCTTTTTTTAATAAAAAGTGTAGTGTCAGTCACACAACAAATAAAGGATACTGTATTAAAGTGTATAACATAGTACTATACCTCACATTTCGTTTACAATACACAGAATGCTTTGCTTATTATGCTTTTGGCTAACTGAAACAAAATTAAAATAAGCAGACGCTGCTTTATCAGAAGCAAAATATACTGAAAGGAAAAAGAAACGCATAATCAAAAAATTGCCTATACTACACTATTAGATACACCCTATACCAGATATATCTCAACGTGTTGTGTACAAAAAGGGGCTTCAGCTAATTACAGAAAGGACAATTCTGTCATGTAGCAGACATTTTAATCAAAGTATACTTTGTTACACGAAATTCATAAATGTTGAAGTTTCGCTTGAAACAGTTAAGCAATTTCAGTATTGTGTTTAATGTTTGCAAGCGATTGCAACGTTTAAATCCTAAGTTTCCTCACCTGCTTGAGCCAAATGCGCGTTTTGTCGATAATGAAACTTTAAAGGAGTAACCATTGGTGTGTTCGGTGCTGTTTAAACCTTCTTTCCGAAAGGACAGGTCTAATGTCGCCCTGTATCATTTGATTAGCAGTAGCATACTGAACATACAATATATAGCGGAAATACCCGTTATGCGTTTCTTTTACCTTTCAGTATATTGCTTTAAAAATCAGGTGACACTGTCGACAAATAAAACACGTGTTTTACCTTCCGCTCCCTTATTTTTTAATAGTTTTGTCTTTATATATTTACATTAATTTTTAATTAATACTTCATTTCTTCATCTTTCATTAGTTTTTGCGCACAATATGACCTGCTTATGTGTCGATGTGCCGTAAAACACCATTCATTCATATTATTATTCATCTTCTAAAAAAGCCAAGGTCTCATCGAACGTGAACTGGACAGAGTCGTTATTTGTATCCATACACGCTGTTGCAGACGAGTTTTCTGGTATGTCATACATAGAGCACGTGACTGTAACTCAAAAGATCCAGACGATAGTTGTTGCATCGTCCCACGTGGCTGTAATGGCAGCAACTTTATATTGTTGTGCGCATTCTGTGTAGACTTTGAATTTAAACTGTGTTCTCCTGAATATGTGATATATGTTGATCAGTTGTATATTTATATATTATCATTAATTCTGTAACATCTGTAATACTTATTTATGAGTATACTCATATACTGGTTAGAAATACATCCACCGCATTGCTAGATAGTTTGTATATAGTCGTTTTCTGGGGTACACACGTTTAAATTCTATTTGATGATTTGTTACACAGTTTCTTATGCTATTCGTATGTATTTCCTAAGTGAAATTACGAATTTGGAACTGGAATTCATGTGTATACTCATTACAAAGAGTACATGATAATAACGTTTTAATGGGACACAAGACAATTTTCAATAATTATTTTCACCTCGATTTATCAATTCAGTATCAGTTTGACGTTATATCTGCTGGCATATATTAATATAATACAATTTGGAGTTTTCATTATTTCTTCGTATTCAACCGTAGCTTAAAAATATTATCGCTACACTATAATCTACGGTGTCCTGTTAGGGCCATGTTACCATCGCATCTTACCATCGATGGTAAGATATGATGGTCGATGGTAAGATGCGATGGTCGATGGTCCATCGCATCTTACCATCGACCATCGTATCTTACCATCTCATCTTACCATCGACCATCGCATCTTACCATCGAGCATCGACCTAGGTCGATGCTCGATGGTAAGGTGCGATGGTAAGTTGGCCCTAACAGGACACCGTAATAATCAGCTATTAGCCCTAACAGGACACCGTAATAATCAGCTATTAGTGTAAGAGTTTAGACACGAGTGATCATCCAATAAAACATTGTACAAACACACAACAATAAACCAGATCAGGCTTTTGTTTAAGAGCCGTTAAACACACAACAATAAACCAGATCAGGCTTTTGTTTAAGAGCCGTTATGTCGCCAATATTTGTTGAATATAGAAAACAATTACAGTCTGTTTCAAATAGATCGAATGTCTCTTCCAGCTGAAACTGGAATTCCATATGCCGACCTGGTGTTGCTATGGTGTTGTTACTCAGATGTTTAAGAGTTATCATCTTTTCATCCGCAGTCGCATTGAGACAAGTTTTTCGATAAATGGACCAATATGTCTTTCCTGTTTTTTAATAGTCTTAAAGCTAATGGCTGGTATGCCATAAATGCACTTATATAATTTAAATGCATACTTTAATTATATTCTGCTTTCATATTATGCATGCGTATATAATGTATAAATACTATTTGTTTTACTCATATTAGTATTATATTGTAATGCATGTGTTATACTCTTGTTGACATCTTTGAAACAATACATGGATTGGATAGGCGAAACCGCTAGCTTTTGAAAAATCACAAGCAACTCATTACTGTCTGTTTTCACGTACATATATTTAATCACATATATTTAATATCAGTTATATTTCAGTCAATGAAATTGACGAATTGCTAAAAACCTTCAGCAATTTATATTGAGTAACATGTACAGTCCATCTAGACGGTAACTATAAATAATATACGAAAAGGTAAATTCACAAAATAATTGTTAATACATCACCAACATGTACAATGTACCTTTAATACAAATACCGTCGACGTCGACGTTATTTTCATGACGCGGCGTCTTTTACGAAGGGTATTATGGTTAATAAAACAAGAATACTGAAAAAAATATTCCGATGACTAGCAAATTTTATTTTATACTCCGATAGGAAATTAAATTCCTTAAAACATATTAAAATTGTGCAGTTTTTTATGAAGCCGTTTAAAAGATAAAAGGCTTTAACTTTGTTTTTTCTTAAAATTTCACGGTAAAACATCGGTGAAAGAAAAAGGAAATTATATAAATATTATTTTATGTCTTATTGTAGATGAAATAATTTATATATCAATTGAAAGGTCTCATCAAGACGAACAGTTTGATATAAAAAGTAATTACATGTAACTGGCCTAACACTCTAAAAATGTCAAAAACGTTGATAACTGGGTACAACGGGACTTTTATGAAAAACGTCAAACATAGCCGTATCTGAGCCGTTATTATTAAAAACATGTTTAAATAACGGCAAAACAAAATTCAGATTCAAATCGCAAATATCTTCAAATTTACAAATATATATAGTTCATATGCGTAGCCTTAAATTTTCGAATAGGTCAATTCCCCCTTAATTTTATTTATTTTTAATATTTATTTTTTTTAGAATTTTTTTTTGTTGGTTTTTAATTATCATTATTTTTTTAGCTCTATGTTGGACCAGTCGGACGAGTAACAGAGCAGTTACAGCTCTTGATTTAGTTAAAAATGCTATATTTTGCCTTGTTAATACGGTAGGGCCTTTCATTTTTCATCTGATCTTTACCAAACTTTACCAGATTTTTTAGCTGTGGTTCTTGATTTAGTCAAAAAGCTGTTTTTTGCCATAAACTTTCAAAAAAAACGTAAATGGCAGTCACTCGCTTCATTGATGTCATAAGGGCCATGTTGGCCAGTAGAGCGTCCACAGGCCCTCTTGGGCCTCTTGTTTTAATATTTTTTATTTATTTTTTATTTTATTTTTTTAGCTCTATGTTGGACCAGTTGGACCAGTAAGAGAGGAGTTATGGTTCTTTATTTAGTTAAAAATGCTATATTTTGCGTTGTTAATAGGGTAGGGCCTTCATTTTTCATCTGATCTTTACCAAACTTTACCAGATTCTTTAGTTATGGCCCTTGATTTAGTCAAAAAGCTGTTTTTTGCCCGAAACTTTCAAAAAAACGTAAATGTCAGTCACTCGCTTCATTGATGTTATAAGAGCCATGTTAGCCAGTAGAGCGTCCACAGGCCCTCTGGTTTAATTTCTTTTTTAGCTCTATGTTGGACCAGTCGGACCAGTAACAGAGGAGTTATGGCTCTTGATTAAGTTAAAAATGCTATATTTTGTCTTGTTTATACGGTAGGGCCTTCATTTTTCATCTGATCTTTACCAAACTTTACCAGATTCTTTAGTTATGGCCCTTGATTTAGTCAAAAAACAGTTTTTCGCCCGAAACTTTATAAAAAAACGTAAATGTCAGTCACTCACTTCATTGATGTTATAAGAGCCATATTAGCCAGTAGAGCGTCCACAGGCCCTCTTGGGCCTCTTGTGTTAGTAAGGCAACTATGATATTCTGTCCTTATTTCCATGTGTTTTGTTATTGACCTATATCTTAACTATCATTTGACAGACAGACATAAATGATGCCTTTTTGGAAAGGAAATTCACTAATGCTAAATTAATTCTTTCTTAAAACAGCTAAGCTTACTTTAAGAAAATTATATGAAATTAAAGTAAAAAATATAATAAAAATGAAAAAATAATTATAAAATAGCTCAGTTTTGGTATGAAATTGTACATCATGACATGTCTTTATTATCCAATGCCAACAATATTAAGATTTATATGTTTTTGAAATAAAAACTGATAGGTTTAAAATATGAGGCTTATGTTGTTTTTTCCCACCATAATTCTTACCAAAGAGTTATACATTTCTGAAAAATATAACCTCTCTAGAACATAAAAAATGCAAAATAAATGTTATTTAGGAACCTTCAAAATTAAGGGCTCCAGTGAAACAAAAAATGTCATCTGATCTTGGCTGAGACGTCAGTGAAATTTCTAAGTCCAAATTGACACCAATCATCTAAAAGGACGCCTTTTGCCAATTAAGGGGCATAAAAACATTTTGACGCCAACACCCGTCATCTACAAGGACGCCTTTTGACAGGCGGCATAAAAATGTTTTGAAGCCTCTCTAATTCTCTCTACATTCCAGGGGAAATCCGCCTGGTTTCTGGGTAGAATATGCCTGGATATTTCATACAGGCAGTGAGTGAATGAGTGAGTGAGTGAAAGAGTGCAAGTCATATGCCGAATATTCGTGTTTCCACCATCTCTTGAACCGCTTGAGGGATTTGGAAATAACTTGCCACAAATGTTCACCATATCGAGATAACGTGCAGAGCGCAACTTCCAGGTACATATCCATGATGTTTGTCCATTACACTGAGGGTGTGGGGGAGACATATATTTTTGTTACAAAAACAACCGCGTCTATTTACCGTCAGATTTATGTAGAATGCAGTGATCATTAGCTATACTGGCCAAAATATTGACTAAAAATAAAAAAACATCTTTAAACGACTTCTTCTCATGAACAAATGGCTCACTTGAGTTGTTTTCTCATATAAAACCTTGTTTGATAGATTCCTTGGAAAACCTGGTTATTAGATTGGTGGGTGGGTGGGCATCAAACTCTTAGTTTCCGCTCAATAACTTTGTTAGGAATGGGTTATTGCAATGAAACTTGCAGGGCAGGGTAGGTAGCTTATATGGAAAGGAAGGTTGGGATTGCCTTTGGGGTCACTGGGGTCAAGGTCAAAGTCCCTGTTACTCAAAATAGAAAAACGGTTTCCGCTCAATAACTCCAGTTGGGAATGAGATATTGGAACGAAACTTGCCCATTCAGGACTCAGCGTTAACTTACGGACAGCTTGCCCATGGGGCAAGTTAACTCAAAAATTCACTTGTCTGGTGCTGGTTGCCCAATTTTTTAGACCCAAAGCTTTTATTTTATAAGGATATACTGTTTGAGGCTTCAAGTGTATTCACACAGCACCTTTCTGAGAAGTCTAAAAGCTGGTCTAATACTTCAGTGTAACAACAATAATAGTATCGGAAACCTGCAAAGAGCGATGAGTTTCTTTTATATTTTGTCGTATTCTATGGTCCATGTACCTCAGTTTTGAAGTTGCCCGATGGGATTGAGCCTTTGAGACTTGACCTGCCCGAAGCCAAGTTTTACCTGCCCCCGGCAGGCGGACAGTCCTTAACATCGAGCTCTGTCAGTGCCATTGTTACTTCATTTTCATCTTACCAGTACTGTATGTATGAGGGCAGTGATAGAAAAGAGTGCAAAAATTCAAAATAGAGTTATTGCCCTTTGGAATTTCATACTTAGCATTCTTTTCCGGCGCATAACTCAAAAACTACTAATGGGACTGCAATGAAACTCCACACAATAATAAAGGGCAATGAGAGAAAATGCAAAGATCTACAACCAATCTTCATTAACATTTGAGTTATTGCCATTTGGAATTTCACTTAGAATTCTTTTCCGGAGCATAACTCAAAAACTACTAATGGGACTGCAATGAAACTTCACACAATGGTAAAGGGCAATAAGAGAAAATGCAGAGATCTACAACCAATTTTCATTAACATTTGAGTTATTGCCCTTTGTAATTTTATACTTGTACTTCTTGTCTGGAGCATAAGTCAAAAACTACTAATGGAACTGCCAATTGAATACTGCTGGGTGAGATATATACAAGGCCATTTGATAAGTTGTAGATAGTTGTCATTTCGGGGAGCATCCATCGGTTCTGCTGATTTTCTTGTTTAATTCTGTATCAACCTGGTCTTCTGGGGTTGTAAATCCATTGTACAACTTGTACACAATGGGCTTTTAGGAATATGGATAAGTGAATTTTTGTCTCGCCCACATAGTGGGAAGCGAGACATAGCAGTCACTTTTCCGGCGGCAGCCACATTTTAAATTTTATCAACTATATCTCAACAACCGCTGCTCAGATTTTTCTGAAACTTTGTCAGATGCTTTGTTGGGTCAAGGGACATCACTTAATGCCAAAATTACCAAGGTCAAGGTCATATTTTGCATTATTTTCCCAAAACTTTACTTTATGTGATTGCCTAACTTTATGTCTTTGATACTTGGTCATATGTGTGGTTGGCATTGGTTAGATCTGATTTCCTGACTTTCAAAACACATATGATCACAGAACAAAAGTAATTCACAAGAAAAAACGAATAACGCCCGTCACTTTTTTCAGACATTTGTTTTGCCTTCATCTGATTATGCAAGACAGTTCGTTTTTGATGAATAACAGCAACAAGGATTGAAGTTTGTAATTAAACTGGAAGCTAACTCTTATTTATTTTAGTATTGTAGAAAAATTCAGAACAATCTGTCAACATAACGTCTGTCACATTAATGCCATCCTTCTTCAAATGTCTATTCTTCAAACAGCATAGACCCCGGTCTCCTTCCTTCCCCACCCCTGGGGACATATATAGCCCCTCGGTCATAACTTGTAAACCGTTGAGATCCCCACCCTATAACCATATATACACTTACTTGGCATGAACAGATGGATGCAACCACCCAATAAGCATAGATCCCGGGCTCCTTCCCCACCCCTGGGGAGATAGCCCCTCGGTCATAACTTGGAAACCATTAAGATCCCTACCATATAACCATATTATACACTTACCGGGCATGAACAGATGGACACAACCATCCAATCAGCATAGACTCTGCACTCCTTCCCCACCCCTGATGACATAGCCCCTGGGTCATAACTTGTAAACTGTTGAGAT
Source organism: Cyrtodaria siliqua (assembly GCA_037043455.1). Lineage (NCBI taxonomy): Eukaryota > Metazoa > Mollusca > Bivalvia > Adapedonta > Hiatellidae > Cyrtodaria > Cyrtodaria siliqua. The sequence continues at coordinate 135,297 of JAWPHD010006279.1, read as the reverse complement.
CCCTACCCTATAACCATATATACACTTACTGGGCATAAACAGACGGATACAACCATCCTAGACCGTAGGCTTCTTCCCCGCCTTTGTGGACCTAGCTCCTGGGTCAAACTTTACAAATAATTTGATATTTTTATCTCAACTGTTCGAAGGATCGTATGGGGTCTATAGGTCAAAGTTCATGGTCTCAAATTGCATTTATGTGTTGATAGGCTCTTAGCATCAGGTAAATGTTTACGTCCGCATTTCTTAACATGTAAATAACTTCAACATTTTTTATCCAATCATCATCAAACTTTCATACTTTATTATAAATGGGACAATGCTCATATCTATTGAGTTCAAATTCATTGGATGAAAGTTCAAGGTCACAGAGGGGTCAAAGGTCAAATGCATTTACATAATACTTTTAACATATTTTCTATTTCAACTTATAAAATTTGCATTACGTATTCTTTGAAAGGGTTATTATGAAATTACCTCCGTGTCATCACAGAAAAATTGTAGCCCTTGATTTAATGAAAATTACAATGTTTTCCTTCTTGACACATCCAGCTCGCCCCTTTGTTTTCACAATTTTTTTTCTGATGGTATGCCGGGTGTATCATTTCTTGTTCTCTGAAAATTCGAAATAGTCGAGCTACGCTGTCCTCTGACAGCTCTTGTTTCTAGATATTGCCAACCCTGGACTTCTACATTGTCACCTTTTAGCACAAAAGTTTCTTTTGACAAGTTGTACTGAAATATCTTCATCCATGCTCATGAAAATATAGAATTGTCTCCCTTATCAATGAAGATACTTTCAATATTGTCAGAATAAGTATATTCTATAATCTTTATTTACCACAGGTACCCGGATACCCTACATGGATTCCGCCATCCACTCGTACAAGCTTCTGGATGACTATAGTCGGGGAGACCTGAAGTTGGTTGTGTAGTGTTGTTCAGGTTTGACGAAAGTTGACTGGTTGCCTTTCAAGTAAGTAAAAAACTTGAAGATAAATGCAAATGTTTAATGTTGTTTTTTGTTCAGTGCTTCGAAAACAGACATAGGCCATGTTTCCCTGTCATAATTGAAAAAACAACAACGAAGAAACACATTTAAAAAATTGTTCTTTAATAACAAAAAACTTTTATCTCGACTATTCGAAGAAGAATAAGAGAGCTTATATAATCACGTCGGCGTCCCAGTCCATATTGAGTTCTGTGTGTAAGCTTTGTTTACAGGTCTATCTCTTAGATAAAAAATAAAGACGTTTTAATAGCTTTAAAAAGAGAGTGTGAACTCTAGCAACCCGACTGAGACTTTATCCGATGGACAGCTGTTTCAGTCCTTGATTGTAGGGGAAAAGAGACCACTTTCATAAATCACAGCAAAATGTTGGGAATTGAAAGGATTTTGGAAGCACATGTCTGTTGAGACAGCTGCGTGGAACCTATCTATTTTTTTAATGGCTTCTAACTGATTGTTGATCTTGTACATCATGATCAGTCTTAAGCTAAAAACCTGTCTGTGATTTTCCAGGCTCTTCCAGTTTGTCTTGTATCATCTCAACGATGCTTGATCTATCACCGTAGCGATTGGTGACACTGTCAGCCTTTGTACCATCTCGAGCTTGTATGCACCTGGTTTGCTTGGGCCTAGACTTAGACAGATCTGATGTTGAGGTTTCATATGACTGGAATCTGATGGTCGATTAGTCCATACAAATGTTGAATGTGCATCCTAATCCTAAATACTGTGTTAAAGTCACATGCTGCAGGACTTGCTTGTGTAGAACATAGTCATGGATGATGTCGCTTCTCTTTCTGGTAATGGTAAGGATGTTACATATGTCCAGGTGAAAGTCCATTTTCCATCTCATCTACCAAGTCAATGTTGTGGGTATGTCGTTGATGTAGAAAGAATAGGCTTGATCCTAGTACTATCCCTGTCCCAGTACTATACACTTATCCCTGATTCGACGCTGGTCTTGTCCAATGATTATTCCCCAGCAACAACTACCTGTGATCTGTTAGAAACGCATTATCTATCTGGTGTTTTCCCTCATATTCCATACATAGTGGTGGAGTTTGTGCATTAGCTTGATGTAGCTGACTTTATAAAATACCTTAAAGTTCATAATAAGGATGCCTGTCTGTTTGTCATTATCCATATTTGCTGTTATATCGTCTGTGAATTTCAGCAGCTGTGTTTTACATGATCTGCCCTTGCACAAGTCGTGCTGCAATAAGAAGAGGATGTTGTGTTTAGCTGCATGTTCATGGCTGATTGCAATGTGTTTGAGGATTTTGTAGCACACACATATCAGAGAGATGGGCCTATAGTTCTCTGCCTGGTACTTCTGTCCTTTTTTGAAGGCTGGTGTCATGAGAGCTGTTCTCTATGTATCTGGGAATTCACCTTTGTCTGAAGATGATAGTCTGTATAGGCGAGATCTGCAGTTGGTTTTATATTGTCAGTACTAGCTGCTTTGTGTGAATTGAAGCTGTTTAGAAGTTTCTGCACTTCATTTCTGTTTATGTCTATATCTGAGAGTCTCCTGAGCTTTTCAAAAACTTTCCTTGTAATTGTGGATTCCTCTAAGGTGACGCCTGGCCATGTGACCAGTAGCTAGCTGCTGCTGCAGCAGCACCAGGAGATGAATGCCCGTCTTGTGCGGACAAATCTCCTAGTTGAAAGGTTTAGTCTCAATGAATTTAAATTGTCAATATAGGATGCTAGTTTTACATTATCCTTAAGTGCTGTGATGTTACTGTTGTATGCCTATATGTCCAAAAACCATACCATGGAGGTTCCTTTGTTTGATTCTTCTGGTGTTTGGGCCTTCTGGTTTCAGAATGATTGTCTCCTCCTGTGTATGACCAATATGTTTTTGAAATAGATGCTTGGTGGTTGTAAATTTAATAGTGTGCTTCTTGTCTGCTGATTTCTTCTTTTTCTTGTATAACCTGTCTGGCTTTTTCATTAAAACTTTAATTTCTGTGGTGATCCAAGGCAATTCATTGTAATATTTTATTTTTTAATATTGGTCAGTTTCCATATTTATTGTTAATGGTAGTGCTCACCAGGAACCTCTAATACTTTGTACTCCCTGGTAATTCCACATTAGGTGATTCCTCTGCAGACCTTGTGTTGACTAAGGTTTCTAGTTCTCTGTGTAGCTCTAAATACAATAGTCCCTCTGCCATTATGCAAGACCTTAACAATGCTGCTCGCATTGCATACTCAAGTTCTATAGCCCCTAGCAGAGCCTCACAATGGTGCAGTTCTAAGGGTTATAGTCCACCTGCCATTGTGCCAAGAGGAGAATTCCCTCAATGAAACAACATTATGTCTGCACTTGATTTCTAGTTCTTTCACCAAGGGCACAGTAGAGTGTGGACTTGTTCACTTTCCAAAGCCCACTTTATAGATTTTGTACTCCACATGATTTTATAAGCAAGATAAATAATACCCAAATTTTACAAAATTGCTTACTTTAAATTTGTAAATATTAATTTGCAGGGTATGTGCACATTTCTGTATAATAAATATGGATTTGACAGTATAAATGTTTCTCTAATGCTAATGTAAACTCTTAGCCAACGTGAACATTAAACCCTTTGTGAGTAAGAATGTTGTTGATGATGTAATCAATCTTCATGGTTTGGTGACAATGGCATAAAAAAAAGAACAACTGTAACTTCCAACAGTGGCATTTGTGTCCCTGTTTTCTAAGAACAATTTCATAACCATAACAATTCATTTTTTCTATGAATTATAACTGTGCATCAATATCATGTAATTTAAAGGAAATTCATTAGGATTGATAGTTTTTCAGAATCGTTTAAAACATTATTTCTGTATTAAATTGACAAAAATGAAATAAATAAGCCAAAAGAAATAAAACTGAACAAATAAATAAAAAACCCGAAGAAGGTATTTCCTAACTATGGTTATGCCCGAGGGTTAGTTATTTTAAACTAAGTAGCGGTAACAAATTTGTAAAGTATTGCTATGTGAGCATCGCGGTTAGATTAGGCAGAGGTATTCCATGTGACAACTGTTTATAATTTTGGTATATTTAGCCCCCAAATCCTGATGGACCCCTTTAAGAGATATTGCAAGTTCTTTATTTATATATATATATAGAACTGTGTAATCTTTTAGATAAACTTTGATATGTACTTTCAGTGTTTTAATCACATTGATTTTAACTGCAATATTTAATAGCTCTTATTTTGGCTGAAGGCCAGGCGATTCAGCCAGCTTATATTTACCTTCAAATGTGTCAAGTACCTTTTGGACACTATACAGCCTTAAACTAGTAGATTTATACAGGTCCTCTTTGGGGTCCAGTTTTAGTTGTTCTTATAAAATACAGATTTTGAATAGCATATTCATATTGCATCCATTGACAATGTTAAAATTAGCATCATATCTTGTTATAAATAAAATAAATGCTGTTTTCTAGGTCAGTATTGTAAATTCTGTTTAGCAATACACTTGTGATCAGTGCCCCAGATAAGCAGTGTATCCTCATACTTCACTTAGTTGACCCTTAACAGGCTGATCAGGGTTTACAATGTCTGGCTGCTGATCAGTCATGTCCCCAAAAACACCCCTTTGTCACTTAAATGGAATGGTCTTAATTCAAAGAAAGAACAGTCCCATTATATATATGTAGCAGGCTAAGGGTTAAATATAGTCAGTTGCCCAAATAATTTTCCAGACATTCGCTCCAGATACACACACATTTTTTATTCTACTTGCTTCAATGTCAGTATCTGTTAACCTTTTATGGCAATCTCACTACTCAGAAAATGCTAAAACTCAATAAAACTTCATACATGTATTCACTTTCATTTCGTACAGACAAGTTTCATAACTCTGTCATGAACGTTGCAGAATTATGCCCCTTTCAACTTATTTTTCCAATAAATAGACAAGGCCTTGAAAGTCGAGCGCACTGTCATCTGACAGCTCTTGTTTGTTTTTTTGAGTTATTGATTATTTTCAATTGTTTTTAATTTGAGTGAATTACCATTACAGTTGCAAATGCTATATAGGGCACTGAAGTCATTGCTAGACTTGAATAAATATCAAAAATAACATGTATTATAAATTAAATGAATGCCACCTCCGAAAGCTAAAACGAGCCCATAATTCTGCGAAAAGTTAATGGACCGGAACAGCATGACGAAATGATAACTAGACTTCATACTGATATTTCCTACTACATCAAAAACTGTTGAGATGTTCAGGAGGAGTAGCCATATTATATGATTTGCTAGACTAAAATTATGATATTGAGTTACCTTCAAATTAAATCTATTGACAATTTTAAAATGATTCCAATAGCAGCATAAGATATGAATTAAAAAATAGTGTTTTCTTAACTCCCTATAATTGTAAATTCTGTCTAGTAATATTTATTTGTGTAGTTATTAGACTTGAATAAAGATGTTAAATTATGTATTCATATTAACAGGGAGTACGTTATAGGGAGAAGAAACGGGTTCATAAACGCTCTAGTTTATCGATTTATGTTGTCGCGCTAGAACGCCGCCATTTACTATTTTATCGATACAGGTAAATCGATCGTAAGCGCGTTACATTTGAAAAGTTAAAATTTCAGCCGTCTGTCCGTCCGTTAACTTTTATTTGTAGCGACTACTACTCTGAAACTACTGGATGGATATTCATAAAACTTTACAAAAATGTTGCCCATGAAGTCTAGTTGATCCTAGCAAAAATTCATGTTGATGTGAAATCCAAGATGGCCGCCAAAGCTAAAAATAGATTTTTTAAATACAAGTTTGTAGCGACTACTTCTTGAAAACTATAAGTGATATTGATATGGGACTTTTTCTAAAATGATCAGCATGACATGATGTTGGTCCTTGTCGAAAATCGTTTTGATTCGACGTTAAACATGGCTGCCAGTGGCCATCTTTGTTTACATAGAGTCATATATTAAATTGATCCTAGCAAAATTTCAGGTCGGCCGGAAATTCAAGATGGCCGCCATGGCTAAAAATAGATTTTCAAAATACAAGTTTGTAGCGACTACTTCTTGAAAACTATAAGTGATATTGATATGGGACTTTTTCTAAAATGATCAGCATGACATGATGGTTATCCGAGTCGAACATTATTTTGATTCGACATTAAACATGGCTGCCAGTGGCCATCTTTGTTTACATAGAGTTATATAATGAAAACTTGTAGCGACTACTCCTCTGAAACTACTGGACGGATTTTCATGAAACTTCACAGAAATGTTGCTCTTGATGTCTAATTGATCCTAGCAAAATTTCAGGTCGGCCGGAAATTCAAGATGGCCGCCATGGCTAAAAATAGATTTTCATGCAAGTTTGTAGTGACTACTTCTTGAAAACTATAAGTGATATTGATATGGGACTTTTTCTTAAATGATCAGCATGACATGATGTTGGTCCTTATCAAAAATCGTTTTGATTCGACGTTAAACGTGGCTGCCAGCGGCCATCTTTGTTTACATAGAGTTATATAGTAAAAACTTGTAGCGACTTCTCCTCTGAAACTACTTGGCGGATTTTCATGAAACTTTACAGGAATGTTGCTCTTAATGTCTAATTGATCCTAGCAAAATTTCAGATCGGCCAGAAATTCGAGATGGCCACCATGGCTAAAAATAGATTTTCAAAATACAAGTTTGTAGCGACTACTTCTTGAAAACTATTAAGTGATATTGATATGGGACTTTTTCTAAAATGATCAGCATGACATGATGGTTATCCGAGTCGAACATTATTTTGATTCGACATTAAACATGGCTGCCAGTGGCCATCTTTGTTTACATAGAGTTATATAATGAAAACTTGTAGCGACTTCTCCTCTGAAACTACTTGACGGATTTTCATGAACTTCACAGGAATGTTGCTCTTGATGTCTAATTGATCCTAGCAAAATTTCAGGTCGGCCGGAAATTCAAGATGGCCGCCACGGCTAAAAATAATTTTTCAAAAAACAAGTTTGTAGCGACTACTTCCTGAAATCAAAATCAATCAGTAGAGCTTCAAGGTCATTGACCTCTTGTTTTAATATTGTTTTTAGCTCTACTGATCAGAGATCAGCAGAGCTTATGCCGTGGTGCGGCGTCCGTCGTCCGTCCGTCCGTCTGTCCGTCCGTCCGTTAACTTTTATTTGTAGCGACTACTCCTCTGAAACTACTGGATGGATATTCATAAAACTTTACAGAAATGTTGCCCATAAGTCTAGTTGATCCTAGCAAGAATTCATGTTGATGTGAAATCCAAGATGGCCGCCAAAGCTAAAAATAGAGTTTTAAAATACAAGTTTGTAGCGACTACTTCTTGAAAACTATAAGTGATATTGATATGGGACTTTTTCTAAAATGATCAGCATGACATGATGTTGATCCTTGTCAAAAATCGCTTTGATTCAACGTTAAACATGGCTGCCAGCGGCCATCAATGTTTACATAGAGTTATATAGTAAAAACTTGTAGCGACTACTCCTCTGAAACTACTTGGCGGATTGTCATGAAACTTTACAGGAATGTTGCTCTTGATGTCTAATTGATCCTAGAAAAATTTCAGGGCGGCCGGAAATTCTAGATGGCCGTCACAGCTAAAAATAGATTTTTAAAAAACAAGTTTGTAGCGACTACTTCTTGAAAACTATAAGTGATATTGATATTGGACTTTTTCTAAAATGATCAGCATGACATGTTGTTGATCCTTATGGAAAATTATTTTGATTCAACGTTAAACATGGCTGCCAGTGGCCATCTTTGGTTACATAGATTTATATAGTAAAAACTTGTAGCGACTACTCCTCTGAAACTACTTGACGGATGTTCATGAAACTTTGCAGGAATGTTGCTCTTGATGTCTTATTGATCCTAGCAAAATTTCAGGTCGGCCGGAAATTCAAGATGGCCTCCACGGCTAAAAATAGATTTTTAAAAAATAAGTTTGTAGCGACTACTTCTTGAAAACTATAAGAGATATTGATATGGGACTTTTTCTAAAATTATCAGCATGACATGATGGTTATCCGAGTCGAACATTATTTTGATTCGACGTTAAACATGGCTGCCAGTGGCCATCTTTGTTTACATAGAGTTATATAATGATAACTTGTAGCGACTACTCCTCTGAAAATACTTGACGGATTTTCATGAAACTTCACACGAATGTTGCTCTTGATGTCTAATTGATCCTTGCAAAATTTCAGGTCGGCCGGAAATTCAAGATGGCCGCCATGGCTAAAAATAGATTTTCAAAATACAAGTTTGTAGCGACTACTTCTTGAAAACTATAAGTGATATTGATATGGGACTTTTTCTAAAATGATCAGCATGACATGATGTTGGTCCTTATCAAAAATCGTTTTGATTCGACGTTAAACGTGGCTGCCAGCGGCCATCTTTGTTTACATAGAGTTATATAGTAAAAACTTGTAGCGACTACTCCTCTGAAACTTCTTGGCGGATTTTCATGAAACTTTACAGGAATGTTGCTCTTAATGTCTTATTGATCCTAGCAAAATTTCAGATCAGCCAGAAATTCAAGATGGCTGCCACAGTTAAAAATAGATTTTCAAAAAATAAGTTTGTAGCGACTACTTCTTGAAAACTATAAGTGATATTGATATGGGACTTTTTCTAAAATGATCAGCATGACATGATGGTTATCCGAGTCGAACATTAATTTGATTCGACATTAAACATGGCTGCCAGTGGCCATCTTTGTTTACATAGAGTTATATAATGAAAACTTGTAGCGACTACTTCTCTGAAACTACTTGACGGATTTTCATGAAACTTCACAGAAATGTTGCTCTTGATGTCTAAGTGATCCTAGCAAAATTTCAGGTCGGCCGGAAATTCAAGATGGCCGCCATGGCTAAAAATAGATTTTCAAAATGCAAGTTTGTAGCGACTTTTTCTTCAAAACTATAAGAGATATTGATATGGGACTTTTTCTAAAATGATCAGTATGACATTATGTTGGTCCTTTCCAAAAATCATTTTGATTCGATGTTAAACATGGCTGTCAGCGGCCATCTTTGTTTACATAGAATTATATAATGAAAACTTGTAGCGACTACTCCTCTGAAACTACTTGACGGATTTTCATGAACTTCACAGGAATGTTGCTCTTGATGTCTAATTGATCCTAGCAAAATTTCAGGTCGGCCGGAAATTCAAGATGGCTGCCACGGCTAAAAATAAATTTTCAAAAAACAAGTTTGTAGCGACTACTTCCTGAAATCAAAATCAATCAGTAGAGCTTCAAGGTCATTGACCTCTTGTTTTAATTTCTTTTTAATTTATTGATTTATTATTTTTTGAATATTGTTTTTTTTTTTGAATATTTTTTTTTTTGTTTTTTTTTTTATGCCCCCGAAAGATTTTTGGGGGCATATAGTAATCGCAGCGTCCGGATTCTGTCTGTCATTCCGAAGTTTGTGTCCGGACCGTAACTTCACAACTCCTGCAGGGATTTTTAAAGTGATCACCATAACAAGACGTGTCGCGCGCAAAACCCAGGTCCGTACCTCAAAGGTCAAGGTCACACTTGAAGTTCATAGGTCAAAAACAGGTACGCAATTTTGTGTCCGGACCGTAACGTCACAACCCCTGCAGGGATTTTTAAATAACTTGGCACAAGTGATCACGATAACAAGATGATGTGTCTCGCGTAAAACGCAGATCCGTACCTCAAAGGTCAAGGTTACACTTGAAGTTTATAGGTCAAAAACAGATACGTAATTTCGTGTCCGGACAGTAACGTCACAACTTCTGCAGGGATTTTTAAAATACTTAGCACAAGTGATCACCATAACAAGACGATGTGTCGCGCGCAAAACCCAAGTCCGTACCTCAAAGATCAAGGTCACACTTGCAGTTCATAGGTCAAAAACAGGTACACAATTTCGTGTCCGGACCGTAACGTGACAACCCCTGCAGGGATTTTTAAATATCTTGACACAAGTGATCACCATAAGACGATGTGTTGCGCGCAAAACCCAGGTCTTGAAGGTCAAGGTCACAGTTGGAGGTCAAAAGTCAAATTGTGTCCGGTCAACAGCTCTGGCATTCATGGACGGATTTTCAAATAACTTGGCACAAGTGCTCACCACAACAAGACAATGTGTTGCGCACAAAATCCAGGTCTGTGGCCCCAAGGTCAAGGTCACATTTAGAGGTCAAAAGTCAAATCGTGTCCGGTCAATAACTTTTGCATGCCTGGACGTATTTTCAGATAACTTGTCACAAGTGCTCACCACAACCAAATGAGGTGTCGTGCACAAATCCAGGTCCATGGCTCCAAGGTCAAGGTCATACTTAGAGGTCAAAGGACACTTCGGGGGCATTTATCACTTACAGTGATATTTCTTGTTTAAATATTTTTTTTGAATAATTTTTAAATACATCTGTTGGTTTCATATTGCTCCAAGGTCAAGGTCACACTTACAGGTCACTTTGGGGGCATTTGTCACTTACTGTGACATTTCTTGTTTTACTATTAAAATCTATGTAAAACTGTGATGACCGGGACGGGCCAAATTTGACCCCAGGGTCACCATTTGAACAAACTTGGTAGAGGACCATAAGCTTATAGAAAGTGCAAAATATTAAACCTCTGGCTCTTGCAGTTTCAGAGAAAAAGATTTTTTTAAAGTTTTTCCCTATACAAGTAAATATAAAACTGTGACCCCTGAGGCAGGGCCAAATGTGACCCTAGGGTCACCATTTAAACAAGACCATAAGCTTATAGTAAACAGGGTTTCCATTAACGGGCATATGGGGCGTAAATTACGTCCAGAAATCGTAGTTGTATAGCAAAAATTAACATAAGAGGCGTACAGTGTACTTCAAAAACTTCAAAGTACGCCACGATTCTTACTATGGATGTCCCATAATTTGTAAATTACCGATTATAGCCCCGCCAACATTATCTAGTTTCATTTGAGACAGCCGAGGTAACAAATTGTAAAGCAATTAAAACTCAGTGGAGCCTGTAATTGACAGGTAAAACCAGTTTAGTTAAGTTTTATCAAGGGTCACACATGGCTGGCATGAGGAGAGAGTGGTAATTAGATAATTACCCTAGCCGTGCATTTCACAAAATGAAAGTAGCAGTATAATCTCGACGCCAAATTGCCTAATTTATATTCATTAACCACAAAGTTGAAACACCTTACATAAACAGCTTATGTTTTTTATGCTTTTTCTTTTATATGTGCGTGTCATTTTTCTATGTATTTATCAATGTAACAAAGAGATAGACAGCATTTAATAATAATCTGTAAACTAGGGGGAAGAACTCTTAATTATCACTGGCAAAAACGATCGATTGTTCTGATAATAAATTAAAGAAACTGTTACAGTTGACAGTTTTACTGTAACTTTTCATTAATATATGCCAGTTTAAAAGCTTTACTTGACTGATGAATTGAAAACTGTTTGCAAAATGTATTTCACTGTATAAAACCTGTGGGTGGGGTATGACACGCAAAAGCAAATTAATTTTAGTTTGAAACTGTTTATGTAATGATGTCGACTTTTCTTTTATAAACATATATACTGACCAAACAGCTAACGCACCACTTAAAGACAAACCTTTAATGTATCAACAAAAACAATCAATCAAATTTCATTCTGAACAAGATAAATATCTTGTCAATAACGACTGTAAATTTAATCAAGAAGCCCAAGAGGGCCTGTGGACGCATTAAAATGGCTCTTATATCAAGGGTTGTCGACATAAAATTCCCATCAGTACTTCTTTTAAAACACTGCAAAAACAACCGGGCTAGGAAGGCCTTAGATAAATACTAACATTTATATTATTTGGCACTAATTTGACATCGATCTAGACTTTGACACCTAAATTATAAAGGGGATGTTTGTATTGTATAATGGTTTGTTTCGTATGTCACAGTTTTTGAAACAGCATATTTTTACTGAAGCCGTTTTCATTGTTATATCCGGTTAAAAAGGCAGCCATCTATGAAACACTTTCACCAGCAAATATCTTAGGGCTATACCATTAAAACATACATGGGACCCCAGGAAGGCACTTTTGAAATTGACCAACCCATAGATGCAAAATTGAGTTTGCAAGACCGACCTATACAATTTAAGTTGTTAATTGTTGAACTACATACAAACATGACAACTGCTTGAAGAACGTAAGTGGTTCTAGGCCCAGTCAGCAAATTGGCAAAAGTCCTAGACCGGAAAAAGAAGTACGAGTTTGTCAAAAGTGGGGGAAAAAGAGCATGATTTTCTTAAGGGAATGTTTTTAAAGAGAAAACGTTTATTAAAATGTATGCTTTAGGTATAATATCAATCAGGTATTGAATTTAGCAATGATTTTAACATACAACAAACATACAAACAAATAGTGGAAAGTTTTTTTTTTACTTTTCTACTGGTCGAAGACCAACAGAGCTTTTGTTAGCTCTACAGGTCGAAGACCAACAGAGCTTATGGGATTTTTTCGTTAAGATGATAGGGCCTTCAATTTTTATCCAATCTTTACCAAACTTTAACGGGTTGTTAATATCAATGAAAGCTCAGACAAGTTCGAACACCAGCCAGATCGGACCAGTATGCCTCATTAAGACGATTATGGCCTTCATCTTTCACTCGATCTTTACCAGATTGTTACTATCAATGAAAGCTTGGACAAGTTTGAAAACCAGCCAGATCGGACCAGTATCGGCGGAGTTATGGCCCTTGATTGAGTTCGCCTCCTTAAGACAATAGGGCCTTCATCTTTCACCTCATCTTTACCAAACTTTACCAGATTGTTAGTGTCAATAAAAGCTCAGGCAAGTTTAAAAACCAGCCAAATCGGACTAGTAACAGCGGAGTTATGGCCCTTGATTTAGTTAAAAATGCTATATTTTGCCTCGTTAAGACGGTAGGGCCTCTATTTTTCATCCGATCTTTACCAAACTTTACCAGATTGTTAGTGTCAATAAAACCTCAAATAAATTCGAAAATCAACCAGATCAGACCAGTAACAGCGGAGTTATGGCCCTTGATTTAGTTAAAAATGCCATATTTTGCCTCAAGATGATAGGGCCTTCATTTTTCATCTGATCTTTACTAAACTTTAACAGATTGTTAAAGTCAATAAAGGCTCGGACAAGTTCAAAAACCAGCCAGATCGGACCAGTAACAGCAGAGTTATGGCCCTTGATTTAGTTAAAAATTCTATATTTTGCCTCGTTAGATGATAGGGCCTCCAATTTTCGTCCGATCTTTACCAAACTTTACCAGATTGTTAATGTCAATAAAAGCTCGGACAAGTTCAAAAACAAGTCAAATCGAGAAGTAACAGCGGAGTTATGGCCCTTGATTTAGTTAAAAATGCTATATTTTTCCTCGTTAAGACGATAGGGCCTTCATTTTTCATCTGATCTTTACCAAACTTTAACAGATTGTTAATGTCAATGAAAGCTTGGTCAAGTTCGAAAACAAGCTAGATCTTGTTAGTAACGACAGGTTATGGCCCTTGATTTGTTGAAAAATGCTATATTGTATTTTCCTTTGTTAAATCTGTAGTTACTTTATTTTTTATCTGATCTTTGCCGAATGTGTTTAGAATGTTAATATACACCCTCCCTCCCCCCCCCCCCCAATCCCCCCCCCCCCCCCCCCCCCCCCCCCCCCCCCCCCCCCCCCCCCGCCCACCACACACACACCCCCACACCCATTTTTGTGAAATTTCATTCATAGAAGAAAGTGGGACAAATTAAAAAATGCCCATGCCAGACTAGACACAGCAGACTTATTGCCCATGATTACCAGGTGAGCGATCTAAGGCCATCCTATCCCTATTGTTTTTGCAATGTTTTAAATAAACTACTGATGGGAATATTATGTCTAAAACTCTTGATATAAGAGCTGTTTTTGCCAGTAGAGCATCCACAGGCCCTCTTGGACTCACACCACTATTATCTCCCTTGAATACTCCTGCCCTACAGATGAAGGAGGTAGATAAAAAAAACAAGTTCGCTTTTCTACATTTTACAGGATACATTGATTTATCTTTACCAGGTTCTAAATCTACAGCATTTTAGGAAGAGATCCCAGAAAAATGCATGTTGATATAAGATTTCTAGCTTATTTTGCCTCATTTTACACATCATGGGTCTAATCTCCACGGGGTTGTATTTTTGTCTAAATTTTGATAGGTGTCACGCAAACATAAAATTAAAAAAAGTTCAATCTGGTAAATATTCGTTAAAAGTTAATAGCGTGCAGATATTGGATCAATGAAGAATTTAAGCATAAATACATGTTGCAAAATCTTTTTTATCTCTATGCCTCGAACAAAACATTACAATGGGACCCTATGGAAAATTAATTGTGGTGTGAGACGTTAAGAAAGAGCTGCAGAATGGGTATCTTTATTCGTTATTCTTAAGGCATTGCGCTTTAGAGCTGCAGAATGGCATTTTCATCCGTCATCTCTAAGGTATTGCGCTTTAGAGCTGCAGAACGAGTATCTTTCATCCTTTAATGCTAAGGCATTGCGCTTTAGAGCTGCAGAACAGGTATCTTTCATCATTCATCTCTAATGCCTTGCAATTTAGAGCTTCAGAATGGGAATTTCCATCATTCATCTCTAAGCCCTTGCGCTTTAGAGCTGCAGAACGGGTACCTTACATCCTTCAACACTAAGCATTGTGTATCTGTGAACGTTTCAGACATGTTAGGACACAGTTAACACGGTTATTCAGAAATCTCGTCTGTGTACGTATAGTTACTTCAAGTTATCTTCATATTGCAGGAATTAGCAGAAATTTTACTTGATACCATGTTTAACTAAAAATTAACTATATTTTCAAAACCAATACAGGTATAAGCATAATTTTAGCTTTATTTTACAGCTATTGGCTTGTAAAACAAACACACATATCAATGAAGACAGACTACTTGAAAAAATGTCAAAATTAAAGCGAGAGACTGTTACTTTTCCTGGAAAATCAAAATTTTGACGGGTAACCCTTAGTTTGAGTTTATTATTTTCAGCATTTTTCTCAATAATCATTTCTTAAAGATCATTTTTAGGCTATATTCAGATGTAGAGATGCCTTTTCATGTATATTTGAAAGTTTCAGACATAGCTGAGCACAAATGACCAGGAAAATGCAAAATCCTTATCACTACTGTAGATTTTCAAAATATTAAAGGTGCTCGGCCTGAATTTCGACCAATACCCTAGGTCACTAAAACTCGAATAATTTGAAAAGCAATAAACATGGAATCAAACTTTTAGCACTTTTTAGCGTGTAATTGATTTATTAAAATGGGACCCTATGGAAAATTAATTGTGGTGTGAGACGTCTTGGGCCTCCTGTTTTTAATAAAATGGCATTTTGTTTTTAAACAAATGCACTTCAATGTCATCTCAGCAAACAGCAAACTCCATTGTTTTTAGCTCTACTGATCAGAGATCAGCAGAGCTTATGCCGTGGTGCGGCGTCCGTCGTCCGTCTGTCCGTCTGTCTGTCCGTAAACTTTTATTTGTAGCGACTTCACAGCTGAAACTACTGGATGGATATTCATGAAACTTTACAGAAATGTTGCCCATAAAGTCTAGTTGATCCTAGCAAAAATTCATGTTGATGTGAAATCCAAGATGGCCGCCAAAGCTAAAAATAGAGTTTTGAAATACAAGTTTGTAGCGACTTCTTCTTGAAAACTATAAGTGATATTGATATGGGACTTTTTCTAAAATGATCAGCATGACATGATGTTGATCCTAGTCAAAAATCGTTTTGATTCAACGTTAAACATGGCTGCCAGCGGCCATCTTTGTTTACATAGAGTTATATAGTAAATGTCCGTAAACTTTTATTTGTAGCGACTTCACAGCTGAAACTACTGGATGGATATTCATGAAACTTTACAGAAATGTTGCCCATAAAGTCTAGTTGATCCTAGCAAAAATTCATGTTGATGTGAAATCCAAGATGGCCGCCAAAGCTAAAAATAGAGTTTTAAAATACAAGTTTGTAGCGACTTCTTCTTGAAAACTATAAGTAATATTGATATGGGACTTTTTCTAAAATGATCAGCATGACATGATGTTGATCCTAGTCAAAAATCGTTTTGATTCAACGTTAAACATGGCTGCCAGCGGCCATCTTTGTTTACATAGAGTTATATAGTAAAAACTTGTAGCAACTACTTCTCTGAAACTACTTGGCTGATTGTCATGAAACTTTACAGGAATGTTGCTCTTGATGTCTCATTGATCCTAGAAAAATTTCAGGTCGGCCGGAAATTCAAGATGGCCGTCACAGCTAAAAATAGATTTTTAGCTCTACTGATCAGAGATCAGCAGAGCTTATGCCGTGGTGCGGAGTCCGTCGTCCGTCCGTCCGTCTGTCCGTCTGTCCGTCTGTCCGTCTGTCTGTCCGTAAACTTTTATTTGTAGCGACTTCACAGCTGAAACTACTGGATGGATATTCATGAAACTTTACAGAAATGTTGCCCATAAAGTCTAGTTGATCCTAGCAAAAATTCATGTTGATGTGAAATCCAAGATGGCCGCCAAAGCTAAAAATAGAGTTTTAAAATACAAGTTTGTAGCGACTTCTTCTTGAAAACTATAAGTGATATTGATATGGGACTTTTTCTAAAATGATCAGTATGACATGATGTTGATCCTAGTCAAAAATCGTTTTGATTCAACGTTAAACATGGCTGCCAGCGGCCATCTTTGTTTACATAGAGTTATATAGTAAAAACTTGTAGCGACTTCACAGCTGAAACTACTGGATGGATATTCATGAAACTTTACAGAAATGTTGCCCATAAAGTCTAGTTGATCCTAGCAAAAATTCATGTTGATGTGAAATCCAAGATGGCCGCCAAAGCTAAAAATAGAGTTTTAAAATACAAGTTTGTAGCGACTTCTTCTTGAAAACTATAAGTGATATTGATATGGGACTTTTTCTAAAATGATCAGCATGACATGATGTTGATCCTAGTCAAAAATCGTTTTGATTCAACGTTAAACATGGCTGCCAGTGGCCATCTTTGTTTACATAGAGTTATATAGTAAAAACTTGTAGCGACTTCACAGCTGAAACTACTGGATGGATATTCATGAAACTTTACAGAAATGTTGCCCATAAAGTCTAGTTGATCCTAGCAAAAATTCATGTTGATGTGAAATCCAAGATGGCCGCCAAAGCTAAAAATAGAGTTTTAAAATACAAGTTTGTAGCGACTTCTTCTTGAAAACTATAAGTGATATTGATATGGGACTTTTTCTAAAATGATCAGCATGACATGATGTTGATCCTAGTCAAAAATCGTTTTGATTCAACGTTAAACATGGCTGCCAGCGGCCATCTTTGTTTACATAGAGTTATATAGTAAAAACTTGTAGCGACTTCACAGCTGAAACTACTGGATGGATATTCATGAAACTTTACAGAAATGTTGCCCATAAAGTCTAGTTGATCCTAGCAAAAATTCATGTTGATGTGAAATCCAAGATGGCCGCCAAAGCTAAAAATAGAGTTTTAAAATACAAGTTTGTAGCGACTTCTTCTTGAAAACTATAAGTGATATTGATATGGGACTTTTTCTAAAATGATCAGCATGACATGATGTTGATCCTAGTCAAAAATCGTTTTGATTCAACGTTAAACATGGCTGCCAGCGGCCATCTTTGTTTACATAGAGTTATATAGTAAAAACTTGTAGCGACTACTTCTCTGAAACTACTTGGCGGATTGTCATGAAACTTTACAGGAATGTTGCTCTTGATGTCTGATTGATCCTAGAAAAATTTCAGGTCGGCCGGAAATTCAAGATGGCCATCACAGCTAAAAATAGATTTTTAAAAAATAAGTTTGTAGCGACTACTTCTTGAAAACTATAAGTGATATTGATATGGGACTTTTTCTAAAATGATCAGCATTACATGATGTTGATCCTAGTCAAAAATCGTTTTGATTCAACGTTAAACATGGCTGCCAGCGGCCATCTTTGTTTACATAGAGTTATATAGTAAAAACTTGTAGCGACTACTCCTCTGAAACTACTTGGCGGATTGTCATGAAACTTTACAGGAATGTTGCTCTTGATGTCTAATTGATCCTATCAAAATTTCAGGTCGGCCGGAAATTCAAGATGGCCGTCACAGCTAAAAATAGATTTTTAAAAAATAAGTTTGTAGCGACTACTTCTTGAAAACTATAAGTGATATTGATATGGGACTTTTTCTAAAATGATCAGCATGACATGATGTAGATCCTTGTGGAAAATTATTTTGATTCGACGTTAAACATGGCTGCCAGTGGCCATCTTTGGTTACATAGAGTTATATAGTAAAAACTTGTAGCGACTACTCCTCTGAAACTACTTGACGGATGTTCATGAAACTTCACAGGAATGTTGCTCTTGATGTCTAGTTGATCCTAGAAAAATTTCAGGTCGGCCGGAAATTCAAGATGGCCGCCACAGCTAAAAATAGATTTAAAATAAATAAGTTTGTAGCGACTACTTCTTCAAAACAATAAGAGATATTGATATGGGACTTTTTCTAAAATGATCAGTATGACATGATGTTGGTCCTTGTCGAAAATCGTTTTGATTTGACCTTAAACATGGCTGCTTTGTTTACATAGAGTTATATAATGAAAACTTGTAGCGACTACTTCTTTGAAACTACCTGACGGATTTTCATGAAACTTCACAGGAATGTTGCTCTTAATGTCTTATTGATCTTAGCAAAATTTCAGGTCGGCCGGAAATTCAAGATGGCCGCAACGGTTAAAAATAGATTTTCAAAAAACAAGTCTGTAGCGACTACTTCCTGAAATCAAAATCAATCAGTAGAGCTTCAAGGTCATTGACCTCTTGTTAAAAAATAAGTTTGTAGCGACTACTTCTTGAAAACTATAAGTGATATTGATATGGGACTTTTTCTAAAATGATCAGCATTACATGATGTTGATCCTAGTCAAAAATCGTTTTGATTCAACGTTAAACATGGCTGCCAGCGGCCATCTTTGTTTACATAGAGTTATATAGTAAAAACTTGTAGCGACTACTCCTCTGAAACTACTTGGCGGATTGTCATGAAACTTTACAGGAATGTTGCTCTTGATGTCTAATTGATCCTATCAAAATTTCAGGTCGGCCGGAAATTCAAGATGGCCGTCACAGCTAAAAATAGATTTTTAAAAAATAAGTTTGTAGTGACTTCTTCTTGAAAACTATAAGTGATTTTGATATGGGACTTTTTCTAAAATGATCAGCATGACATGATGTAGATCCTTGTGGAAACTTATTTTGATTCAACGTTAAACATGGCTGCCAGTGGCCATCTTTGGTTACATAGAGTTATATAGTAAAAACTTGTAGCGACTACTCCTCTGAAACTACTTGACGGATGTTCATGAAACTTCACAGGAATGTTGCTCTTGATGTCTAGTTGATCCTAGAAAAATTTCAGGTCGGCCGGAAATTCAAGATGGCCGCCACAGCTAAAAATAGATTTAAAATAAATAAGTTTGTAGCGACTACTTCTTCAAAACAATAAGAGATATTGATATGGGACTTTTTCTAAAATGATCAGTATGACATGATGTTGGTCCTTGTCGAAAATTGTTTTGATTTGACCTTAAACATGGCTGCTTTGTTTACATAGAGTTATATAATGAAAACTTGTAGCGACTACTTCTTTGAAACTACCTGACGGATTTTCATGAAACTTCACAGGAATGTTGCTCTTAATGTCTTATTGATCTTAGCAAAATTTCAGGTCGGCCGGAAATTCAAGATGGCCGCCACGGTTAAAAATAGATTTTCAAAAAACAAGTCTGTAGCGACTACTTCCTGAAATCAAAATCAATCAGTAGAGCTTCAAGGTCATTGACCTCTTGTTAGTTACTAAAATGTTTACAAACTTTCATTTAAGCATCATTGACCTTTTTATTTTTAAGTCCAGCCCCCGTTAGGTTAGACATGTGAATCCACGGATTTCTTGTTTTTATTATTAGTTGATTTATTTATTTATTTATTTTCAATAGATATATATATATATATATATTTTTTTTTTTTTTTTTTTTTTTTTTTTTTAATTTTTTTTTTTTTTTAATTTTCTTATTTCATTATAATTTTTTCATTAATTTTTTTTTTATTTTTTTATTTTTTATTAATATTATTTTATTTTTAATTTTATTTTTATTTTTAATTTTCTTATTTCATTAATTTTTTTTTTTAATTTTTATTTTTTTTTTTTTATTTTTTTTTTAGCTCTATTGGCCAAGTTCGAAAAACAGCCAGATCGGACCAGTAACAGAGGAGTTATGGCTCTTGATTTAGTTAAAAATGCTATATTTTGCCTCATTAATACGGTAGGGCCTTCATTTTCATCTGATCTGTACTAAACTTTACCAGATTCTTTAGTTATGGCCCTTGATTTAGTTAAAAATGCTGTATTTTGCCCAAAACTTTCAAAAAAACGTAAATGGCAGTCATTTTTCATTGATGTTATGTGAGCCATGTTAGCCAGTAGAGCATCCACAGGCCTCTTGTTTTTAATAGAATGGCATTTTGTTTTAAAACACATGCACTTAAATGTCATCTCAGCAAACTGAAAACTCCATTGTTTTTAGTTACAAAAATGTTTACAAACTTTCATTAAAGCATCATTGACCTTTTTTTTTAAGTCACGCACCCATTAGGCTAGAAATGTTAATCGCGGATTTCTTGTTTATTATGTCCATTACTCTGATACTAGAAGTCGTACAGCTTTTAAATTTCATACACACTTCATACACACTTACATCTGTATGACATCAACATGTTCTTACCTCAAAACAGGTCAGTATCAATGACCTTGACCTAAAAAAAATAACTTTGTTAATTTACATTACTGTTTTACATTTTTATTATTTTTATATTATTTATAGTTTTATATTATGTCCGTTACTGAGACACCTAAAGCCACACAGCTTTCAAACGACATACACATGACATCAATATGTTCATGCACAAAAGCAGCTCAGTATCAGTGACCTTGACCTATTTTTTTATTTTTTTTTATTTACATTTAATTTGCTGGGATTTTTAAATTTTCAAGTACAGTCGAACTTCGATAGCTCGAACACCGGTGATTCGAATACCATCGGTAACTCGAGCACATTTTCCGGTCCCGACACAACTCCTATATAATAGAATCTTATTTAACCTCGATTATTCGAATATTATTTCTCGAATAACCCGGCTCGCTCGAGTACTTTTTACGGTCGGAAGATCCATTTTTATGTGAATTTAAACCTCGCTAAATCGAAGGTGATGATCCGTTGCCATGCGACGTCGGCCATATTAATTGTAATCAACGCGGTTGTATTTGTTTGTAGCAAGTTTGATCATAGTGCGAAAACAGATCAAGTTGGTTGTTAAAGGTGTGAACATTTATGATTGAAAAGCGATGATAGACAGATACAATTTAGTGAACTTCATTTACTGTTAATTACAATAAATTAAACACGGTTGATTTTCTAATTAAATAACGTTTGTCGATTGGTTTTAATAAAAATATAACAATAATTAAAATAAAGTGTGTTCACTTTTTAATAAGATAAGAGCATTTCCCGAGTATGTTTAGTTCACTTTTTAATTAGATAAAAGCATTTCGCGAGTGATTGTCCATTCTATTCAGTTCTAAGTACCGAAACCAGTCTTACCTTGTTCTCATTATTCGGACTTCCGGCTTGTATGTTAAAATATATTATTGTGATATTTCTTTAAATAAATTATAAAACAAACACATTATTGCACTTTTTCTTGTATTTTCAGTGTAACAATTACATGTTATATATCCATTATGAGGTTTAAACAAACATGCATGAACATAAAAAACATACCGAGAACGATACAGCACGTACACAAGTAACCTTATTTCGGGCGGTACACAAATTTGGATAGATATTTTGGTTTTTATCATTCCCTCGATGCCTCGAAGCCACCGATAGCTCGAACATATCCCTGTGGTCCCGCTGACTTTGAGCTATTGAGGTTCGACTATATATGATTATTAATATTTCACTCCAGTGTTTACTTGGTAAAGCACTCCCCATTCACAATTCCAAAAAGTATCCTTTTTCACAATTCTATCCAAAAAATTCATAATCTGAAACATTATTTTAAATTTATTTCTTTTTGGGTAAATACAGACAAGTAAGTATACTAGTCTTATATTTTGTTTGGTTAGCTACATCTCTCAGTTCCAGCCTCTGAAACTACGCTCTACATTCAAAAAAAGTTTTTTTCTCTTTTGTTATAATATTTCACAATTTCTAGAAAAATGCTTCTATTTTTCACAGTGGCATGGGCACAGGCTGCATTCACAAAACACATAAAAAAAAACACTGAGGTCCCAAGAACAGAATATTTCATTTCCTTTATAGTATAGGTCCTAAGAACAGCAACTTCCATATCTAAATACATTCTTTCATATCTAAATACATTATAGGTCCAAGCACAGAATCTTTCATTTACTATTCATTAAAAGTCCCAAAAGCAGAATCTTTCATATCATGTACATTATAGTTCCAAAGTTCAGTCTTTCGTATCTCATACCTTATAGGTCCCAAGAACAGAAGATAGGTGATATCATGGCCAAGTTGACACCATTTTTGAAGCTTTACACAGAATACGTGAAAAAGTATGACAATTCCATGGCACTGATCGATAAATCGCCCAAGTTTGCCGCTCTCCTACAAGAAATCCAGGTAAGCAGTGTCGCTGTAATTGATAAACGTCTTTATTTCATCTTTTACCAGATTGCATAGCAAATTCTTTATTTCATCTTTAACCGGATTGTGTGGCAAATTCAGACTTCTATTTTGACGATTTCCTTCTCTGTCTCTCTGTACGTCCATCCATCCGTCCCTCCGTCCGTCCGTCCGTCCATCTACGAGTTTTGACGTTTTGGTTAAAGTTTTTGTCTTTGCTCATTTTTCAAAAACAAATTGTCTGAAAGCTTTGAAACTTGGCACACACGTGTTCATTATCATTACACATTATTATATGACAAGAACCATAACTCTTTCATGTGTTTTACCTGAATTATCCCTTAGATTTTTTAGATAAAATGTTGACTTCGCACTCCGGCGTTAGCCCCACTGTTGGTGCTTCACTGGTCTATATAGAGGTGAAAGATCCAAATTTCTCAGTGAAATAATATTCATAATCAAGCATATCATTAATTAACATAGGAGGGGAAAAAAATGGACTTTCTTTTCTGTGACTTTGTTTTCTATCCTGCGGCGACTATACAAAACTAGTGCCCTCTATTCAAAATATTGAATCATGGCCAGATTTGTGAGTGCTTTCAATGGGGAGCACATACTGGAAAAAACACACATTCAATATTTATATTTTCATATATATTTTGTTGCCTTTTTTGTAACGCCAGGCAAATTATTGCTTTATTTTGCTTTACCTTAAAAGAAGTTCCTAGTAAATAAGCTATGCCTTCATTCTAACTTGAAGCAAGATAATCTGGTTGGAGCTTTCAAGAACATCATGACTGCTTCTTGCAAATATTATAACAAATAAATGAAAAAATTGTAAGAAAACTAAACTATTTAACTGATTAAATCTTTCACTCGATTGTAGGCATGTTTTTTTTCAACTGACATCCACTTGTTAGTGAAAAAACAACGTGCTTACCATCTTAAAATGGATGTCCTTGTAATCCAACGCAGTAATTAAATAATATCTTATCTCCTTCCCTTTGTTGATGCTGGCTCTAATCTTTTTAAAGGGACACACGGCAATCTTGAAATGTCTATCAAGCAATGAAATTAGTGTCTCGATTTATTAATCCAGTATCATTTGACTTTAAACCTGTTGGTATATAATTAAATAAAATGTTGGGTTTTCGTTTTTCTTCTTATTCTACCATAAGTTTGGATATATTATTGATGCAATATTATCAACAGTTAATAATGTGCAAAAACAATAGGCTTTATACTATTCTTATAATTAATATTAATGATTGAACAAATGTAAGTTATGTGAGTTATGTAGAAAAACTAATGGGACGCCGTGAGTTTTAAAAAATCAAGATTGCCATGTGTCCCTTAAAACTATACTCTTTTAAATGTTTTATGGAATCAAGTTTGATGCATATGCATATTTACTGTTAATATCGTGTAAGGTACCTGGTCACCATGGCCTATATTATGCTCCCCTAAGGGCGAGCATATTGATGCTGCTTTGTCCGTCCGTCTGTCCGTCAGTCCGTTTGTCCGTCACACTTTCTTGTCCGGAGCATTTCTTCAAAACTACTAATGGGACTGTAATGAAACTTCATACAATGATAGAGGGCACTGAGAGGAAGTGCAGAGTGGAAGAACCGTAACTCTGTCATCATTTAAATTAGGGTTATTGCCCTTTGTAATTTTATACTTAGAATTTTTGTCTGGAGCATATCTTCAAAACTACTGATGGGACTGCAATGAAACTTCACACAATGATAGAGGGCAATGAGAAAATTGCAGATTGCAAGAACCATGACTCTGCTTGATTCAAATTAGAGTTATTGCCCTTTGAAATTTTATACTTAGAATTTTTGTATGGAGCATATCTTCAAAACTACTTATGGAACTGCAATGAAACTTCACACAGTAATACAGCGCAATGAGAGAAAGTACAGAGTGCAAGAACCGTAAATCTGTCTTGATTCAAATTAGAGTTATTGCCCTTTGTAAATTTTACTTAGATTTTTATCTGGAGCATAAACTACTAATGGAACTGCAAATTGAAAACTGCTGGGTGATACAAGGCCATATGATAAGTTGAGGATACATTTCGGGGAGCATCCATTGGTTCTACCAATTTTCTTCTGTATCCTTCCAGTGTTTGTTTTACAGACAAATCCCGAGTATGGTCAGCTTACGTTAAAACATCACATGTTGGGGCCCATACAGCGAGTGCCCAGATATGAAATATTACTTAAAGGTAATGTTAGAAATTATACATTAAATAGGTTAGTATTTATACGTAGTAATAGAGCGAACATTTAACCTCTTTGATTGTTTATACGCTTGATTTTGCTTAATATATTTTAACCATCATTGACTTTTATTAGAATTTCTTGTCAAATCACGCATGTCAGTCAATAAAAATTTGGAAGACATTTTAACTAATTGAAAGCAATAAATCCTAGAATCTGGATGAATAGTAAATTAATAAACCAATCAACATTGGCATACCTGGACGCAAGCACGGGTCACATTGTTGAGAAGCTTTGTAATGGGCTCTTACCCAATGCACATAATTAATGCTGTCATATTGTTTTGTACATTTTACAGATTATGTAAGACACCTGGGACCAGATGCTCCGGACAGACCAGATTCTCAAAGTAAGTTTAATTTAAACATATTTCTTATATGATACATCGATTGCGAAGCAAGTTCTAGCAATTTAAATTAATCACTCAATGGTTTCCTGGGTAGAACCAGTACTAAGGAATGTGGATTAATTATCTCGCTCAAGGATAAATAAGGATAAATAACGTGGCCTTGGCGAGGATCGAACCCACAATCTCTCGATCTGGACTCGGACGCTCTACCACTGGACCACAAACGTAAAGGGAATACATCAGGATTTGCACTTTTTCATTGTTCAAAATCATTATTTCTGTATAACATTGATACAAAAACACGAAATGAGCCATACACCTCCAAAGAAATTACAATGAACATTTAAATAAAAGATCTGAAGAAGGTATTTCCTAACTATGGTTACGTACCAGGGTTAGCTATTTTAAACTTGGCAGTAAACAGAATTGCAATGTATTGCATTGTGAGTGATGTGTGTAGATATCAGTCATGTGCTCTGCATGACAGCTATTTATAACTGGGAGATTCCTCTGTAGCCTGATAAGACTTGATGTAATTATAATTATTAATTATTGCTTTGCATTATAGGAAACTGTTAATAAGTCCATCTATATTTTCTAACTATTACACATTTTAAATTGTCCATTTCATAACTTTCTACAAATGTAAGCCCCAAAGCCTGATGTACCCCCTTTAATTTGGATTTGGATAACATTCTTACGGATGGTGGAAGTTGTACAGTACTGGTTCTACCCAGGAAAAGTGGGTGGTCTGCCTCCCCCACAAAAAAAAAATTGACCGTCATATATAACTTACATGTGTTGATTAGAAAATGATGTAAAACACCATTCAAACAAACAGTTAATTTGGATAAATTATAAACCTTCCATAAAATTATTTTTCTTGATTGTTTTGCCCTAACAGAAGCCGCGGATCGGTTCACTGGGGCAGCTCAACATTCCAACACAGCGATGAAGAAAATTGCAAGTACAGAGTGTGTGTGTAACATTGATAATAATAGTTCATGAAAGGGCCCCAAGGAATATGGTTTGCTATATATATATATATTAATATTCAGCTCTGTCTTCTGTCATTGACTGTTTTAACGGTGGTGCCCATGTCACCACCTCTTACTGAATGAACACCAGTGTTCATGCAAGTAAAACTAGCTAACGGAGCAAATATATTTATTATGCCCCCGTCAAAATTTCTGTGGGCTATACTGTATTGACCTTGTCCATCCGTTTGTCTGTTCGTCGTTTTTACTCATATTCTCAAAATGCTTTCACAAATTACTTCCATATTTTATTTTTTGATAGCTAAGGTCATTCAAAACATTCTGTCATATTTCAGTTCACCTGCAACCACAAGTCAAAATCAAACACTTGGGAGTTTTGTGTTTAGGTCTACTTTCAATAAAACATTACCGTAAATATTTTTGCTCATATTCTCAGAATGCTTTCACGAATTACATTCATATTTAATTGGTTGATTACTAAGGTCAAACAAAATTCATTTCTGATCACCACAATGTCAAGGTCACACACTTGGAAGAGTTAAAGTAATATTTGCTCATATTTTCAGATTACTTTATGAATTGCATTCATATTTTATTTGTTACCATTACTATGGTCGTACAAACATTTCTTCATATTTCCAATCACCTGTGACCACAAGGTCAAGTCACACACTTGGAAGTTTTTTTGCATCTATGTCTGCTTTAAGTAAAATGAAAGTTATATTTCTGTTTGTGATGACAGTTAGGTAGAACTCTTGCATTCAGGTCTGTATTGAGTGTTCTTCAGCAGGGGCAGTACTTGTATCTCCGACATTTCTGGTTAGCACTCCATATTATAGTTATTAAACATGCCCATTATTTATTTTGCAGACAAGTTTCACAAACTTATAAGTATTATACAGAAGCTAAATGGAGAGGGCACCAATGATCTGGTGAGCCCGACCAGAGAGCTGGTGAAGGAAGGGGCCATAACAAAGATCTCAGCGCGCAGCGGAGATAAACAAGCTAGATATCTATTCTTGGTGAGGTTTGCTTTTCTTTCTTCTGAACACTTTTGTTGACAAAATGATTAGTCAAACTTACTTGACAAGCTTGGTCCTGTTGGATTGACTAATTGTATTTAATACTAAATTATAAAGATCCATATGTGGTCAAGCTAAATACACTGTTAAGATGAAACATGGAAATATAATCGTTATTCCCGCTAAAGGCGAGGGACTAACTGTAATTCCAATTCCGTGTGCACCCGAGTCTTTTTATGTCCATTTAAACAACTCTTTAACTGCTTTGGATAATGGTATGAAAGGTAGTGTATGTATGCATCCTAAAGTAGCTATCCCGCCAACAACAGCCAAATTTAGCAACATATGTACACCGTTTCTAAACCTACTGACGAAAAGGTATATACCGTATTTCTCGGCCTATAGCGCGCACGTTTTTACCCCAGATTCTGTGGCTGAAGTTGGGGTGCGCGGTTTAACCCATTTCATTCTAGAACCCCGGTTGATAAAAGGTCCTGTATATCTGAACATTTTCACGCGTTTTGCTGCAGCAGCAGATTACATTTCAGTGATGTTGGAAAAATATTGATTACATGGTCATTTTTATAAATCACATAACAAAACTATATATCATTTTGTAGGTATTGAAATTCCTGACACAATGGTATAAGTTAACATGCAATATTCATGCAAAAACTCATGCAATTAAAAAAACAACATAGGTAAACATGCGAAATGGGTCATGAAAATATGTCCTACCTCACTTTCAGTTGAAAATTTCTGTATGATATATTGACATTTGCTCTGGTAACCCACCGAGTAGGTTGTAGGGAATTTCAAGCCCTTGCCAGGAGTGTAATCAGCTTTAAATTCCATTGAATACTTCAAAAGTTATTAAATTTTTTATAAACTTGGTCACATGATATTTTTTTCCATTTCAGAACTGGTTTCGGAGACAGATTTACCCGAATGTTCATTGAAGCAAATAAGTTGATTTTCATTCAAATAAATAACTCAAAATTGTAACCCAGAGTTGCTGTTGTCTTATTTACACCATAATAAAGATTATTTACATCCATTTACACAGTTTTAAAGTTATATCTTGTATGTT
Organism: Cyrtodaria siliqua; assembly: GCA_037043455.1. Lineage (NCBI taxonomy): Eukaryota > Metazoa > Mollusca > Bivalvia > Adapedonta > Hiatellidae > Cyrtodaria > Cyrtodaria siliqua. Next base: position 106,767 of record JAWPHD010006279.1, on the reverse strand, counting down.
TGTATGTTTTTTTTGTGTTTTTTTTGTAATATTTTGTCTAATTTTGTACACTTTTCATTATTTACAAGTGGTTGGCTCTGGCTATGTGTTGAGCTACACAACCCTGATGCACAGGTACACTGCACTGCTCACAACCAAACTGTGATGTACCTGCTCTCACTCCGCGAGCTACAGTGACCTTGCATTCAGCGCACACTTTTGCCTTCTGGTACATTTTCTTTATGTCGTGACGTCTCGCTGGGCGTGCTTCATTGTGATTTGGCGCATCACGTTTAGCTTTGAAGTCACCAATGAGTCCCTCAGCTAAGTCCTCAATAAAGTCCTGGAATGTTGGCCAGTCCCTAAGTACAGTTTCTGGGTTGGTGTCCTTGGCAAGAATGTACGAGTTGTGCGCACTAGCCATCAAGAAGTAAAAAAAGATGCGCCTCCACCATTTCCGTGATCTGTGGTGCAGCATGTAGTACCCTAACATCTGATCACAAAGATCAACTCCTTTCATGTGGTGTTGGTAGTCCTGGAGCATCTTTGGTACTTGCACCTCTCTTTGTCTTGCATTTCCGGACCGGCGGTGTACAATTCCAAGTTCGGTTGGGTCATGGAAATTTGACAGAACGAGGACTGGCTTGGTGTCTTGCCAAATGCAGAATGTCTGATCGTTGTGCTGGGCCATGCGGTACTCGTGTTTGTCCAGACGAATATTCTTTGGCAACAGGTCAAATGGCAGGCCCCTGCGGTTGGCACGAATAGTCCCACAGGCATAGATATTGCGCATCGTGAGCTCCAGTAAAAGGTCCGTACCGGTATAAAAGTTGTCCATAAATACACGGATGTTTCTATCCTGAAGATGTTGGAGCAAGTCTGTAACTACCCTGTGAGACAGCCCTTTCTCCTGGTTACCCTCCTTTCCAGTGTAAATTTGAAATTTATGTAGATAGCCAGTGGTGCTTTCAGCAAGGGTCCAAATCTTCACTCCCCACTTGATCGGTTTTGCTGGCAAGTATTGACGAAATGCAAGACGTCCCTTGAACTTCACCATGGACTCATCTACAGTAACATCACCATAAGGAGTGTACATCTCAGGAAACTTGACATTGAGGTAGTCTATAAACCAGCGTATTTTCTGCAGCTTGTCTGGGGTAGCTGGTGGTGGTGCTTCATTGTTGCATAGGTGCAAGTACCGCCAAATTAGATTGAATCGGTCACGTGGCATGATCGAGTTGAAGGCGGTCCGTAAAAGACGCTTCTTCACCCGCCAGTAGTCATTTCTGCTGGGCAATCTCATGATCCCCATAAGAAAACATAAGCCAAGGAATGCCTTCATGCAGGGAACATCAACAGGGGACCACTCTGGTGCGAACGGGGGTGGGGGATTTTTCGTCCTTTCCTGGGTGGCATATCGGTTGGTTTCAGTAACCAAATAATCCCATAGGTCATCACCCCAGATCAACCCAAAATAATCTCGGGGAGAAGCTTCCTCTGGGTGCTGAACTGTTGCACCCCCATCACCTGTATACGGCCGTGTCTGGCGACGTTGAAACTCATCCCGAACCCATCCACCTTGGAATCCTTCGAATTCTGAGATATCCGAATCATCAGAGTCCCAATCATCATCGAAAAATCCCTGATAGTCGGGAAATTCATACCTGTTCCTTTGTTGTTGACGATCTCCGATGTTTTCCTCGACTGGATCGTCGCTTTCTACGTCGGAATCATTGAAATCCGACAAGTTTCCCACGTCTATATCGCTCCCGTCGCTTAGTGCTTCTTGGGCCTCCGCCATTTTGTTCAGATCAAAAAGAAATCTTCGAAAAAACGAGCAAAAACTACCTTTTTTCAAGACTTTTTCAATTTAAACACACGCGGAAATGACTCGCAAATACTGCGCATGCGCTAGTAAAGTTTCACTTCCTTGCACAGAAAGTAATGACGTTTCACACACGTTTCTATGGGAGACGGGTTTTCAACAAAAAAATTACCGATAGATCGGTGTCCCGAATAGAAAGGGTAGTTACTGATGGATCAGTGTCCTGAATGAAATGGGTTAAGCAACAAGTAATGTTTTACTCATTTTTTTCCAGCCAAGACGAAAAGTTTTGTGGGTTTCAAAAAGTCGCACGACCGGCCGTTTACTAGAGAGATTGAATCGAACAAAAGTTGGCTTGTTTCTATTGTTTCAATAAAATGCGTTGCTTATTATCAATAAAAATAATAAAATCAAACTTTACCATTACATGTTTTATGTTGATTATTGTTGAGAAAATACCATTGAAATGTTGAAAAATATCATTGTTTACATCAATCGGCAAAGTGAAATGATAACGAGGCTGTGGTTTCCGTTTTACGTAGACGGGTTTACAAACCCGTGAATAGAATAGAATAGAATATTATGTTTTCTTCCTAACGACGACTACCGGGTATTGGTTTACCGCACATATTTATTTGTTAAAGTCGATTCGGAATTTTGACAACGTAGAATCTTGATTATTCATAAAGGGTTTAATTGACTGGGAAAATGTGTGACGTGTTTGGTTTTTGCTAATCTGACTGCAAACAATGATGACTATGGTGATTATTAAACAAACATGTAACAATACATGTACGCAGAAAAATGTCACTTCCTTAATTGTCCTTGATTACTTCAGAAGTTTGAGTAGGTGCTGACACGATGTGTTAGGAAAATGCGTTTAATAGGTGATGCCACAAGACAATGCATCTCATTTCGAGAAACCTCTCAAACTGTCAACACCTTCAAATTGTCAACACCTTCAAATTGACAAGCAAGAGTTAATAACTTGGAAACAACACCAGATTAATAAATTTAATATGATCGTAATAAAAGTTGAACACGGGCGTGGGGATTTTTATTTTATTGAAACTTGAGTAAACAACAAAAGTACACTCAACAGTACAAGTTTATTTACACTTGAGTAAAAAAACACAGTCTAACATGCAGCTTGTTTTAGCCAATCAAAATTCGTTTTATATTTCCTCTTTGGTCAATGATTCAAAATGGCGCTCTGCTGTCCTGAAATTGAAAACACATGTTTTTTATGCGCGGTTTACGCTACAATACATAACAAAAAGTTTTTTTCCAAGGACTTCAGGCCCAAAGTCAGGGTGCGCGTTATATGCGCATGCGCGCTATACGCCGACAAATACGGTATATAACTTACATATTTTGAGAATAAAAACTATAGACAAAATATAAACAACTTTAACCAGCCAGGAAAACACCAAAACTGAAGCATCAAATTAAGTTACCAACTCATAATTAATTTTACTCATATTCAGTCACAGATATTTTAAGACCCCATCAATAATCATATACTTTTAATTGGCACATTTACATATATGACCTGAACACCTGGGTAGAGTTTTATAACATTTTTTTAGTATAATTTTTCCATTATTTGGCGGCTTAGTTTTGTTAATAGATGGTGTTTCGTATACAAAGTTCAAGGTCCTGTGTATGATCAATACCAGCTTCAAGTGACGTCATTGACGCTCGCTAATTACACTATAAATGAAATTAATGCTACTATAAATAAATGCAAATCCTGTCAAAATAATTTTATTAAATCAAAATTCTAGTGTAGTGGAAGTTAAATAATAGAATTTCATTAATTAAGTGTTTTCACATATTTTCTCAGTTATTGGTTCACAGACTGTCATTATTGGCTTGCAGCCTTTGGCCTTGGGCCAGTCCGACAGTCCTTGGTCCAATAACTTGGCCAATATCAAATCAATTAATAACATTAAATAAACACTCATGTTCGAAAACCATCCATATCGGACCAGTCACAGCATAGTTAATGCCCTTGATTTAGTTCAGAATGCTATATTTTGCCTCGTTAAGACGATAGGGCCTTCATTTTTCATCCGATCTTTACCAAAGTTTATCAGATTGTTGATGTCAATGAAACCTCGGTCAAGTTCGAAAACCAGCCAGATCAGACCAGTAACAGCGGAGTTATGGCACATGATTTTGTTAAAAATGCTATAATTTGCCTCGTCATGCGATAGGGCCTTCATTTTGCATCTGATCTTTGCCAAACTTTACCAGATTTTATGGAAAAAAAAAAGTTTTTTTTTTTAGCTCCATGTTGGACCAGTCGGACCAGTAACAGAGGAGTTATGGCTCTTGATTTAGTTAAAAATGCTATATTTTGCCTCGTTAATACGGTAGGGCCTTCATTTTTCATCTGGTCTTTACCAAACATTACCAGATTCTTTAGTTATGGCCCTTGATTTAGTCAAAAAGCTGTTTTTTGCCCGAAACTTTCAAAAAAACGTAAATGGCAGTCGCTCGCTTCATTGATGTTATAAGAGCCATGTTGGCCAGTAGAGTGTCAACAGGCCCTCTTGTTTATTAAGTGAAATATATATAGAGAGGATCTTACATGAGTACTCTTTCATTATTGAATTTATTAAACGAGTTGGCAAACGAGTTTAATAAATTCAGTAATGAATGAGAACGAATGTTAGATTCTATTTATCACATAACTCACATATTGACTTTTATTGCATTTTGCCTGTCGCTTTAACACTCGAAACCGAAATAAACCATGGGAATTGGATCATAGGCATTATCGAAAAAAAATTGACAGTGCATACTAGGCTTATTTGCATACTTACATAACTAGTGGTATATCGAAAATATAGAATGGTCTTATTCCATTTCCACTCCTAAGTTAAGTGATAAACATGGAAATATGAGCACAGATCCAAATAAGTATGAAGTAATAAAGGACAAGGAGAATATGGGGGTATTTTGGCCCCCAGTATGTTCGAAATGCAAAAAATAATATTTACATAGTCTTTTGTGCATGATGAAGTAAATTGATCATATTCTGTCTTCAAAAGGTATTTTTATTTGATTTATCTAGAAGAATTAACAGGGTCTCAAAAAATGGCATTTTTGGTAATTTTTAGCTCTACTGGCCGAAGGCCAGCAGAGCTTATGGGATGCCGAAGGCCAGCAGAGCTTATGGGATGCCGAGTTGTCCGTCGTCCGTCCGTCGTCCGTCCGTCCGTTGTTAACTTTTGTCTCGTTAAGACGATAGGGCCTTCATTTTTCATCCAATCTTTATCAAACTTTAACAGGTTGTTAATAGCAATGAAAGCTAGGATGAGTTCGAAAACCAGCCAGATCGGCCAAGTAACAGCGGAGTTATGGCCCTTGATTTAGTTAAAAATGCTATATTGCTATATTTTGCCTCGTTAAGACGATAGGGCCTTCATTTTTCATCCTATCTTTACCAAACTTCACCACATTGTTAATATCAATGAAAGCTCGGACAAGTTCGAAAACCAGCCAGATCGGACCAGTAACACCAGAGTTATGGTCCTTGATTTAGTTTATTTTGCCTCGTTAAGATGATTGGACCTTTGTCATCCTATCTTTATCAAACTTTACGACATTGTTAATATCAATGAAAGCTCAGATAAGTTTGAAAACCAGCCATATCGGACTAGTAACAGCGGAGTTATGGCCCTTGATTTAGTTAAAAATGCTATATTTTGCCTCGTTAAGACGCTAGGGGCTTCATTGTTCATCTGATCTTTACCAAACTTTATCAGATTGTTAATATCAATGAAAGCTTGGACAAGTTCGAAAACCAGCCATATCGGAATAGTAACAGCGGAGTTATGGCCCTTGATTTAGTTAAAAATGCTATATTTTGACTCGTTGAGACGATAGGGGCTTCATTGTTTATCTGATCTTTACCAAACTTTATCAGATTGTTAATGTCGTTGAAAGCTCAAACAAATTCGAAAACCAGCCATATCGGACCAGTAACAGCGGAGTTGTGGCCCTTGATTTAGTTAAAAATGCTATATTTTGCCTCTTTAAAAAGATAGGGGCTTCATTGTTCATCCGATCTTTACCAAACTTTATCAGCTTGTTAATGGCATTGAAAGCTGGAACAAGTTTGAAAACCAGCCATTTCGAACAAGTAACAGCAGAGTTATGGCCCTTGATTTAGTTAAAAATGCTATATTTTGCCTCGTTAAGACGATAGGGGCTTCATTGTTCATCTGATCTTTACCAAACTTTATCAGATTGTTAATATCAATGAAAGCTCGAACAAGTTCGAAAACTAGCCATATTGAACCAGTAACAGCAGAGTTATGGCCCTTTATTTAGTTAAAAATGCTATATTTTGCTTCATTAAAACGATAGGGGCTTCAGTGTTCATCCGATCTTTACCAAACTTGATCAGATTGTTAATATCAATGAAAGCTCGGACAAGTTCGAAAACCAAACATATCGGCCCAGTAACAGCAGAGTTATGGCCCTTGATTTAGGTAAAAACGCTATATTTTGTTTCGTTAATACAAGAGGGCCTTCATTTTTCATCCGATCGTTACCAATTTATTTTTTTTAATTTCTTTTTTTTTTTTTTTTCTTATTTTTTTTTTTAATTGTTTCTTTTAAATTTTTTTTATTTATTTTTATTTTTTTATCTATGTTGGACCAGTCGGACCAGTAACAGAGGAGTTATGGCTCTTGATTTAGTTAAAAATGCTATATTTTGCCTCGTTAAAATGGTAGGGCCTTTTTTTTCATCTGATCTTTACCGAACTTTAACAGATTCTTTAGTTATGGCCCTTGATTTAGTTCAAAAGCTGTTTTTTGCCCGAAACTTCCAAAAAAACGTAAATGGCAGTCACTCGCTTCATTGATGTTATAAGAGCCATGTTAGCCAGTAGAGCGTCCACAGGCCCTCTTGGGCCTCTTGTGTTATATTTTGTGGGAAAGATTTTGATTCTAAAAATATAGAGCGCACCTCCGAGCACACACAGTTTTTTGGCTGATGATGCATCCCTATCAAATACCTATTTCAACAAAAAATCAGCTGTGCTCGAGGGTGCGCTCTGTATTATCAAGACTAAAAACTGATTGAAAACTGCTGTAAATGAACAAAAATGTCATTTTTTGAAAGAAAAGGCGTTGTTTGTGACGCTCCTAAACTCATTTAGAGCCTTCAAACGTACTTGTAATGAGTTTTAATAATGATTCAGTTCATGTGTAGCTAAACTAGATATTCAAAACATTTTGCCCCTTGTCATATCTAGTCCTTTGTGAATTAAAAAAAAAGATATTAATAATTGTAAATATTGTGGGATCGCTTTTTTTACATTTACCTTGATCATGTGATGTCCATTAGCGCTTCACTACAATACTGTATTGCATCCCATAACTGTCCCACTTAGCTCAGTCGGGAGCGCTTTCTTATCCGTAAGTATAATTTCAGTTTTGGCATCGAGTTCATTCTCACGAAGAGGTACTTTTTTTTTTGTATCGCTATCGAGTCCGCCAAAATATTTTGTTTCTATTTAGTAAATAGTAAATAATAGTAACGTTAGTTGTATAATGTTTGTCAACATAATTATTTTGTGATTTATAAACTAAAAGTTAGAGCTGATGCAGCTTTAAGATCATGTATGTAATTGTATTACAGTTCAACGATTTGCTGTTAGTGAGTTCTGAACAAATCATTGGTTCGTACAAGTTACGCGCTCGCGACTGTGCGGACGGTATGGACATATTGCCAGGGCACAACATCGCCATACAAAACACATTCTGCGTCAAGTGTACAGAGAAAACCGTGGAATTCCTCGATGAGTGAGTATACCGATGAACTGAGTTGAATTTTTATTGTACGGCTTACCAGTTGAATTGTTGTTTTAAGGCTTATCAACACGTTAGGTTAGATTAGTTGAAGTTTCCGTTATGTTAGGTTATGTTAGGTTATTTAGAGCTACTCCATAAGAGGAGAAGGGTACATACTAATCCATGTACCGTGTCCTACTCTTACTAGGAAATATTGAATCGATTTCTGTCGTCTTTTGTACATACTCAAAACTTTTGAGTCGAAACCTCAGACTCAAGTTCAGCTATAACATTTTCAAAATCTTAACAACCATGGAATGGCCTGAAAGTTCACAAATAGTGATAGTCTCTATCATCCAGACACACTCAAGCTGACTGCGAGCGCTAGCGAGCGTCTGGACTCACTGTTCTTTAAAATTATAGACGGCGCCAACCGTCAAAACTGACTGCGACGTGACGTCATTTTGATTGCAACATCAAAGTGCACGTTGAATTACGCGCAACATTAGTTCAATGGGATGTGTGTACGTCCTTATTAAATATACAATTAACTTCGTTTTATTGTAGTTTCTCTAAAACATAATATAATCTTAAAAAATGATGTTTAAAATTTAATTTTTAGCATTAAGCGTGATCCGCTGACTATGTTTGGAGTAATTTTATTGCACAACATTGCGCGTAACGTCACGTATTTTTTGACGCCGTTGTGACGTAGGGGGTGATTCCCACGGATTTCCATAACAAACTGAAGTTGACCAATCAGAGACCGGTGATTTTTTTTAGTCCACACCTCGTTTTGATGTCAAAAATTTTAAAGAAGCTTTACTCCAGACCATCGTTTGGACTTCTGTGAGAGAAGTCTCGCGAGAGGTCTGGATGATCGAGACTAAAATAGTGATAATCATAAATTACAATTGTCCAGAAAGTTTCAAGAAGAAAGAAAATCATTGAAGAAAGTTATAGGTAAATGAAGTATTTGAGCTTGAGCATAAGACTTTGGCTGAGCAAGTTTCGAGAATATGGGGTCTGGGTTCAGGGTATGACCCTGTGTAGGTACTAATCCAAGAGATGAAGCTAAGCGGTTCAACTTCGTTAAAGTCGTTTCCAGAGAAGTGGAGAGAGGATATTGGGAGGAGTCCGTGATTACTCTACTACTATTATTGAAAAGTCGTCCATTTTCATACACAAGTGATACATTTAACTGGCTGAATTTATATCGCTATCAGATAAACAGAGCACTGGATTAAAATGACTACAAAGATCTGGCCAAATTTCCAAAATGATTTGTTTATTGATCATATTAACTGTTTGAATGTTTTGTTACTTTTGAATATATTCAATTACTGTCGTGAATGTAATATTTATAGCATGATTTTTCGAGTATATGCGATTTATACTGCTTCTCGAGGGCCGCAGGCCTGAGAGTGCAGTATAAATCGCATACGAGAAAAATATGCTATAAATGTTTTGTACCAAAGCCATTATCCATCTACGCATGTGCAAGAAGTTTTAGGGCGTTGCAGTTTTCAGTAAAATTAACAGCTCATTCCAATCAAGAAATAGCATTATCACGTGACATGAGCATGACCCATTGTTTTGATTATTGTAGCCGATCTACTTCGTATATTATTGGGCAAAGGAGTGCTGTTTTGGTAATGGTGTAGTCGTTTTGATTGACAGCTGTGTTGTAAATTACAACTGCGCGTGCGTAAAATTGAGTAGACCATGGTATAACTGCCGAATCTGTCATTTTTAGCACGGCTGAAATATACCGGCATTTATAGCACGGTTTGGGCTCAGACCTTCAGGTTTATGAAAATTATATCATAAGCAAGAACAAAGAAAAACCATTAGAGCTATGGTACAAGTGACTCGTAAACCATTTATATGGCTGGTGGTTGTATCTGGTCGCTTGAATCTTGACATAAAAGTCAAAACTGTTTACTACATTCTGTCACTATACTGCCAACATTTTTTAACGTTAATCCAAGTTAAAATAATATGAAATTCATGGGAATATCACCTTGTTGTTATTTCTTGTTAAAAATAGGTTCACGCTAATTAACATTAGCGAATAGTTACCTTTTTATTATTTTTATACGAGAATTTCACGTTATGGAATTTTGGTAGTGTATAATAAATAAGTACAACTACTACTAATACACACAATTGTCCTCAAATTCAATTCTATTATGTTGGTAGAAACAAATTAGCAGTTAATTGGAATAGAAACATTTTATCATACATATGTAAAGCAATTAACTAAGTGGCCATCAATATCCATTTGTTCTCCATGTTGTACTTTTCTGGGGGCAATATTTTCTAGTTTGCTGGCTTTCGCAGTAAATGGCTAATATTAATTTCTGGAAAATGCAATTCTCCTGCGAAATCTAGAGGTTAAATTTAATAAAAACAAGACAAGTTTAACCCTTAGCCTGCTAAGGGCGACTACAATTGCCTTTACGTCCATTGTAAACCCAGATAAGTCTGCGAGTAACTTCAGTACATCCCAGTACTGAGGGGCACTTAGTACATCCCAGTACTGAGGGGCACTCAGTAAATCCCAACACTGATGGGCACTCAGTAAATCCCAATACTGAAGGGCACTCAGTACATCCCAACACTGTGGGGCACTCAGTACATCCCAATACTGAGGGGCACTCAGTAAATCCCAACACTGAGGGGCACTCAATACATCCCAATACTGAGGGGCACTCAGTACATCCCAATACTGAGGGGCACTCAATACATCCCAATACTGAGGGGCACTCAATACATCCCAATACTGAGGGGCACTCAGTACATCCCAATACTGAGGGGCATTCAGTAAATCCCAATACTGAGGAGCAATCAGTACATCTCAACAGTGAGGGCCACTCCGTACATCCCAACACTGAGGGGCACTCAATACATTCCAATACTGAGGGGCACTCAGTACATCCCAATACTGGGGGGCACTCAGTACATCCCAATACTGGGGGGCACTCAGTAAATCCCAATACTGAGGGGCACTCAGTACATCCCAACACTGAGGGGCACTCAGTACATCCCAACACTGAGGGGCACTCCGTACATCCCAACACTGAGGGGCACTCAGTACATCCCAACACTGAGGGGCACTCAGTACATTCCAACACTGAGGGGCACTCAATACATCCCAACACTAAGGGGCACTCAATACATCCCAATACTGAGATTCACTCAGTACATCCCAACACTGAGGGGCACTCAGTACATCCCAATACTGAGGGGCACTCAGTACATCCCAATACTGAGGAGCAATCAGTACATCTCAACAGTGAGGGCCACTCAGTACATCCCAACACTGAGGGGCACTCAATACATTCCGATACTGAGGGGCACTCAGTACATCCCAACACTGAGGGGCATTCAATACATTCCAATACTGAGGGGCACTCAGTACATCCCATCACTGAGGGGCATTCAGTACATCCCAATACTGAGGGGCATTCAGTACATCCCAACACTGAGGGGCACTCAGTACATCCCAATACTGAGGGGCACTCAGTACATCCCAACACTGAGGGGCACTCAGTACATCCCAATACTGAGGGGCATTCAGTACATCCCAATACTGGGGGGCACTCAGTACATCCCAACAGTGAGGGGCACTCAATACATCCCAACACTGAGGGGCACTCAGTACATCCCAATAGTGAGGGGCACTCAGTACATCCCAACACTGAGGGGCACTCAATACATCCCAACACCGAGGGGCACTCAATACATCCCAATACTGAGGGGCACTCAGTACATCCCAACACTGAGGGGCATTCAATACATTCCAATACTGAGGGGCACTCAGTACATCCCAACACTGAGGGGCACTCAGTACATCCCAATACTGAGGGGCACTCAGTACATCCCAACACTGAGGGGCATTCAATACATTCCAATACTGAGGGGCACTCAGTACATCCCAACACTGAGGGGCATTCAGTACATCCCAATACTGAGGGGCACTCAGTACATCCCAACACTGAGGGGCATTACTAGTTAATAGTAACACTTATTATAATAAAGAATAAGCGAGGTAGCTTGTCTTGTGTCTGTAGGGAAAATAATTAAATCAGAGGGAGGGAGCTGGACACTTGTAAATGACATGTAGATTTATTGGGTCCTCTATTAAAAAAAAGAAACAGTTGTGTTTCAGGTTCCCGACTGACCCTATATTTTGTCCCGACCCTAACCTTTTTTATCCCTGTTTCAAAAAAAAAAAAAAAAAAAAAAAATAGAAGAAAAAGAGAGAAATATCGCGATCTCTTGTGCCACGATGATGACGATATTGCTACCGACAAATTGATGGCCGATATTATCAGGGAGGTTCATCCTTCATATAAAGGCTACAATATTACTGTGACCGGTTCTGTTTGTACGTTTCCTAGCAACACATCTTCATGTGATGAGTTCAAAAGTCCATTTCGGTGCAATTTTAAATTATGTATATTAATAGATACATCTTTCAGGCCCTCAAAATCAGAGTTTAGAATTATGTTTTTTGGGTGTAATTTCTAGAATTATGTTTTCTGGGTGTAATTTCTATCTTAATGTATTAAAAATATAACAACAAATTATTTTTTTTACCTACCTTCCCTCCTTTTTTGGAGCAGGAAACTTGAAACACGACTATTTGTTTTCTTGACCTTAGAGCAAAATGGACAAAAACACATTCAAAAAGTTCTGTCATAGGGGCCGTAAAACAAGAACAACACAACATATGTAAATTTCATTTATTACAAACCTTCTAAGTATTCTCCTTTAACTTTAATTCACTTTTGTAATCTTAAAATCCAGTCCTTAAAAGCGTTAAAATAGTCTCCCCTTGATATGAGTCCGAGACACTGATAGATAGCACTACCTAGCCCACTTCTCGAATAAAATCTTCTTCCAGACAACATTTGTTTTAACTTAGGGAATAGAAAGAAGTCACAGGGGCTTAAATCTGGCGAATATGGCGGGTGTTTCAGTATATTAACCATTTCATCTGCCTTGTACTATTCTTACAATTAATATTAATGATTGAACAAAAGTTATTGGTAAAAACTATGTGGATGCCGCGAGTTTTTACAAAATCAAGGTTACCGTGTGTCCCTTTAAGGGACTTTCAATTTATTTCTTGAAGTACTGATTGCTAAATTCAATTACTTTATATGTGATTAGACAAGTGACTGATTCCGAGATTTATTTACCCCTCTACCAGTGTTTTTTTCTTGTCTTTTCATTTAGGCATTTGAGCAAGTCGTCACAGCTTACCAGAAAAAGGTCCGACTGGGTCGTGTCATATTGGACCCATCAAATTGTGAAGTGTCGCCAAATGGACATATAGAATTGGTAGGAACTGTTTTTGTGTCACCTGCAGAGCAAGGCAGACACTTAGGGATCACTTTGTCCCTCGTCCTTTGTCGTCTGTCACACTTTAACCTGCAAACTTAACCGTGACCATAACTGGAAAAGCATTTGACCTATATTCGTGAAACTCCACACTCTTCTTCATCTTACCCCAAGGAATGTTGTTATACATGTCCAATAACTCTGACTTTTATTTTGCCAGAGTTATGCCCCTTTTCATAAAACTTCAACCAGCAACCTAACCAAGCTTATAGCTTTGCAGAATATTGAGCTGTGGTCACGAAACTTTATACAATTCTTTTATATCAATTATTCAATGCAGTTGTGCCCCTTTTCAGAAAACTTTAAGAATTAAAAAAATATCTGTTCCATAATTCATGAAGGATTGCATCCCCAGTTTTCAAACTTCATGGGTTGTCTTTGCTGAAATAAGCACATGACAGGTGACACCCTTCTAGTATATAAACAGCCAATGAAAACAGTGTTAGACAATTGGTATTGTTAGAATTGCCCAGTAATTTCCAGACAAGTATATAGTGTAAAATTAAGTGTATACTCCGTGTGTATGTTTAGTGCATGTATGAGGCATTTTACAAGGGTTCATTCAGATATCTGAGTTTTCTTTCATATTCTTTATTTTGCAACATATAAACCCAAAAGGTTAACTTTTAATGAAGTGATATGGTCACTTTACAATGAAACCAAACAATTGAACATTGCGATGTCATATCTGTTTTAATTACCAAACTGTGTAACAAATAAAAACAATTTAGGTAAATCAAAACATGAGAACACAGTCATGATATCAACTGAGCAGCAAGCTGTCATTAAATTGCGTAAATCTTTGGAAACAAATGCAACACAAACAAGATTATTTAAAGGGGTTGATTCACCATTTTCAAACAAGGTTTATTTTAAAGGGCTCCAAAAGACATGAAAAAAGCTGAAAGAATGATCAAACTGCCATGAGAAATAAAGATATTACCTATTGAAAATTTGAAAAGAAACATAAATGGAGCCAGCCATCTTGGAACGATGACATCTATGGTATATTGATATGTATGCTATATTATATGGTATATTGATATGTATGCTATATATGTCTTTAAAAGCAAAAAAAAAGATTTTCTTTGCTTTGATATATATTTTGTCAAAATGCCGTATATGGTAAAAAGGCACGATGACGTCATCGTTCCAAGATGGCCACCTCCATCTATGTTCTTTGCCCATTTTCAATAGGTCATATCTCCTTTATTAGCTCTACTGGCCAAGTTGTCCGTCGTCCGTCCGCCGTCCGTCCGCCATCCGTTAACTTTTGCCCTGTGAACACTAGCCCCTTCTTTTTTCATGAGATCTTTACCAAATTTGGCCAAAGTCTTGATATCAATGAGAGCCCGGATGAGTTCGAAAACCGGCCAGATCGGATTTTCGAATGAAACATTTTAGGGATGATCAGTTTCAGGTCTAGTTGTGCATGTTATCGCCGTGTTGCGGGTGAATGATTTTTGGCACAGTTGTGCCCCTTTAAAGCTTTTAATACACAAACTTTGTCTGGACTAGTTCTCCTTAACCCCTTGCCGGATTTCAACGGAACTTTGCAGGAATGATCAGTATGAAGCCTAGTTGTGATATCATCGTCGTAATCCGGTTTAGAGATTTTTGGCGGAGTTATGGCCCTTTCAAGGTTTATGATACAGTAACACAAACATTTTCCAGGCTAATTCTCCTGAACTCCTGGCCGGATTTCAGCGAAACTTGACAAGGATGATCAGTATCAAACTAGTTGGGCATATCATCGCCATATTCCTGTTGAATGATTTTTGACAGAGTTATGGCCTTTTAAAGGTTTTAATACACAAACTTTGTCCATATTAGTCTCTTGAACTCCTTGCCAGATTTCAACGAATCTTGGCGGGTAAGATCAGTACCAAGTCTAGTTGCACCTTTCATTGCCATGTTCTGGTTGAATGATTTTTGGCCCTTTTAAGGTTTTAAACTAATTCTCCCGAACCCCTGGCCGGATTTCAACGAATCTTGGCAGGGATGATCAGTGCCAAGCCTAGTTGCGCATTTCATTGCCGTGTTCAAGTTGAATGGATTTTGGCCTAGTTATGACCTGTTAAAAGTTTTAATACATAACTTTTTACCGACTTGTTCTCCTGAACCTCTGTTTGGATTTTAACGAAACTTGGCATCATCGCCATGTTCCGTTTGAATGATTTTTGACAGAGTTATGACCCCTTGTACATAAACTTTATCTTTAGCCAGTAGAGCGTCTACAGGCCCTCTTGGGCCTTTAGTTTTTCATGGTATTTTGATAATTCTTTCAGCATTTTTCGAGTTTTTCAGAGCCCTTTTAAATAAATCTTGTTTGAAAATAGTGCATCAAGCCCTTTAAGATGCTGGTATCACATGGCATAAGTTTGTATTGATAGTTGAGGCCATAGATGATGATTTAATGACAGAAGCTGCTTTAATTAAGTTTTAGACCACATATGCAGTAATGAATTGCTGCAGGTAGGAGGTTCGAGAACAATCAGAAATTAGTAATGTCCAGCATGCCCATTCACACAATATTCTGCGTGATTCATGCAAGAAAGTGAGTGTACGCAGAATATTTTATATGAGCGGGTACAAGCACACAACGCAGAAATGTTCGGAAAAATAGGGTTATCAGACACGCATTTTACACTCTTTTTTTCCGTAAATCGGCGAAGTCACTCACCTTCATGCATAAAAGATTTCAGTTATTTGTAAATGTATTAGAAACATTTGTTCTTGAGGATATGTAAGGTGGTAGTGGGGGTGTACCCACATATTTTTCTCTGTACCCACAATTTCTTAAGGTCGTGAGTATCTGTACCCAAAATTGTAAAAGGCCATGGGCATCCTGATGTCTAACCCAAGGGAGTAATAAGAGAAAGATTCATGGACAATTCTTAAATAAGCAAACAGTATCAAAATGCCACCTTATATTGCCCCTGGTTGACTATATGACTGTTGCTAATAGTGATTTTTACCATGTGTGTATTTGACATATTGACTGGGACAATATAAATATGACATTGTACCATTTTTGTTTGTAAGATTAAACGAGACTTACCTTGAAAAGGGAAGTCGTAGTTTGATCGATATTTTATCGATCGCTAACTCCTTAAGGGATCAAACAGAGATGACGTAGCTATTGTTTTTGTGAAATCAGTCATCAGAGCTTAATGTATGTGTTTGGCACAAACAAAGGAGTAGAAAAATCAAGCCACTGGGAGTGGTGGGTGGGTGTTTGATCCCTTAAGGAGTTAGCGATCGATAAAATATCGATCAAACTTTGACTTCCCTTTTCAAGGTAAGTCTCGTTTAATCTTACATTTTTATCTCACCCCTAACTCCTTATAGGAATCCAACAGAGATTTTAGAGTTGATTTTTCAATTCCAATTATGCAAACCAAAGAACTTGAAAACTTGAGAACTTGTTTTTGATATATAATTTCATCAACAAAGCACCATTGTTGCAATTTACACATTATAGACTTAAGTCTAATACATTATACACAAGATCTACATATCTAACAGTGCCGATTGGATGGACTTCCCATCAACTGGTTGATCATTAAACCTGTGTAAGGTTCGAACATTGGACCATCCAGCTGTTTTTGCAATTATGTCTAGAGACACGCCTCTTGCCTCTGCATTACTTGTAGAAGCAGCCCTGGTGCTATGTGTAGTAAATGTACTGCCAATACCAGCTTTTCCCATTATCATTCTGGTCCATCGACCAACAGTAGCTTGTGTCACACCTCTGTGAGGACTTTGAGTGCTAATAAGCAATTTTTTATCATTCAGATGCCTTAAATGCTTTGTTCTATGTAAATATTGTCTGAATATATTGACAATGCACAGTTGTTTGTTTTTGGTGTAACTTTGTAACACAATAGGTTCAAGAAGATAGTTTGGTCTTGACTGTTTAAGTAAATGATTTGTTTTGATAACAATCTGATGTGCATTCAGCACAATATCCTCTAAACATATTAAATGTAATGTTTGGCACCTCTGTGCAGAAAGCAATAAAAACAAAATACATAGTTTCCCTGACAAGAAAATCAAGGTATCGTTATTTGAAGAACTCAAATATTTGAAAACTATGTTTACATCCCATATAGTGTATGCTTAGGCAAATTTGGCCTATTATGAAAAACATCTTTCATAAACTTCTTGAGCAGTAAACTACTGCTGTAATCTACCCCTCCACATGTGGTTGTAAATGCATTTATTGCAGCTCTTGCTGTACCTAAAGCACTGTAACTTAAATTTCGTTTGAATAACATTGTCTTTTTGTTGAGGAACGCCAAGAGTCGATAAGTGCGGAAGCCTGTGTAGAAAAGCCTTGCTTGAGTAATGTTTCCCGGATAATCTGAAAACACCTAGTGTCATTTTTCTTAGAGGATGTCTAGGAATCTTTATGTGAGGAAGCTATCCAGCTGGCTTGCGGAACGTCGGTGGTTCTACCCAGGTGCCCGCCCGTGCACGAAAATTACCCGGAGGGCCACCTGGGGTCTTCCTCCACCAATGGAAGCTGGAAAGTCGCCATATGACCTTAGCTGTCCTTAACTATAAAATCCAATTCAATCAATCAATCAATCTTAGAGGATGTTGATACGTCGGTTTGTGAGGAAGGCGGAGTATTTTCTGTGATGATGGTAGAAAGTAACTTTGCTGATTCACCAAATGAAGCAACTGTGGCCACCAGCTTTGAGTAGTCCAAATTGGGGCTAGGAGTACTACCTCTGCTTCGTCCTGCACGATCTTCTGGAGAATCCTGGTAATCAGACTGAAAGGTGGAAACATATAGAGAATACCATTACTCCAATCCAATGAAAATGCATCAATTGCCCATGCATACGGTTCTGGTAATCTTCTAACATATTTCTTTAATTTATTGTTTAGTCTAGATGCAAACATGTCCACATGAAACACAATAGGGTCAAGCGACCATTCTAGGTCGTCATTGAAGTTTCTGGACAATCTGTCCGCCTCTACATTTGCTACCCCGGCCACATGTGCAGCACTTAAATGAATGCGTTTTGGAATGCACCATAACCAAAGGTCTCTAGCAAGCATATTCAATGCATATTTTTTACCACCAAACTTATTTATGTATGCACAACATGTAGTGTTATCTGTGTAAATGCGAATATGAATATCATGTTTATCCCCACACAGAGCTAGCAAAGCTAATTTACATGCTTTTAATTCAAGAATGTTAATGTGCAAGCTTTGTTCTTTGATAGACCATACTCCATTTGCTGACACGTTTTCTGACTTAATATGTGCCCCATACCCTAGCAAACTGGTGTCTGTGTGAATTACTAGTGCAGGGTTGCCATAAGAAACCTGCTTTCTGCATAATGGGAGGTTATCGACCCAACACTGGATGTCCCGTTTAATACTACAAGAAACCTTCATGAATGCTGAATAGTTGCCTCTTTTATATTTCAAATTTGTCTCTTTTTCTTTTTCTAGTGGTTTGTAAAATAAGGGTGCATAATCAACCCCAGGTTCTGCCACTACTAATTTCCCAACTGAGAAAATATTTGTATTGATACCCTTTTTTTGTTTAAAATTTCATAACACTGCTGAATAATATTGTTAATCTGACCGTCATTGTTTGTGAGCATAATATAAAGCCGACAAATTCGATGCTTTTAGTTGGTACAAAACACGATTTAGTAGGATGAACCGTTAGCCCTAAACTATCCATAAGTGTGACTGTATCATTTATATTTGATAAACAAGCCTGGTAGGTATTTCCTTGTAGACATGAATCGTCAATGTATGCTGTACTGATGTGACCTCTTGCTCGTAGAGTGGAGAAAACTGGTTTGAGAATTTTGGTAAAGACTCTGGGTGCAGTAGTTAAACCCATCACAAGTGCTGTAAATTGATATTTTTGTCCCTTATACCAAAATCTAAAAAACTTTCGATCTTTTGTGCAGATGGCAATTGAATAGAATGCATCAGAAATATCAACTGATCCAAAAAAACAATTTTTGGTCATTAACCCGATAGCGTTCTTAAGTGTCTACATCTTAAAAAGTATATGCTGCACATTGTCATTAAACTGTTTTAAATTTAGTATGATACGCATCCTTTTAAGGACGCGCAAATATGTTGGAAATGTATTCACTTTCATCGGAAGTGAAAACAGGTTCTGTAATGTTACAATTTACAAATCTTTCAATCTCCAAATCAATTTTTTGTCTCTCAATTTCTGCAAATGTTAGTGGTGTGGGATAGTGAGGCTGACAAGGAATATGATTGAGTTCAACAGAATATCCACATATAGTTTTCAAAATCCATATATCTGAAGTATTGTTTTGCCAATTATTGAGCTTCAATTTTGTTTTGCCCGCAATGAAATTGTCTGGGGTATTTACCAATCTGTATTGTCTAACTTTACTTACATTCTGAGTGTCTATATTTTGCCCCCTCTGTTGTTGAATGGGTGCTTCTTTTGATACGTGTAACCTCTCCCTGAGGTTCCGGATTTGTTCCCCGAGGTTGGGGTTTTCGGAGGGAAGTTGGTCTTTGGGAACAACGATTTGTGCGGCACTGACAGGTGGTTATTGTTGTGTTCGGACTTGTGAGGTGCAGAGGGGATGTGGTCCGTCTCTCGGGCCCCCCCTTCTCTTCTCTAAAAAATCCTTTTTTGGTGCCGAGTGCTTTGTCATTTTGATACTTTTTGTATCCAAGTTTTTTTACTGGTCGGTTAAGTTATCCCCAAACAAGCCTGTTGCTGTAATTGGGTTGTCACTTGTGCAGATGCTCTTAAATTTGGGGTCGAGCTCTTTTTTAATTGTCTCTCGACGTTGCAGTTTCACAGTGTTTATGCTGGCACTCATAATTTTGAAGGAATCAGATATGCACTCCTTTAGTACTGCCATATCTGGCTGTTCATTGTCGCAGATGTGATTCATCGCTTGAACAACCGGTGCCAGAGCCCGATTCAAGTGCCCAACTGTTTTCTGTTTAAGGGCGTCTGCTGATTTAATTGAATTTTTTAGCTGGTTCCATAGGAACTGATCTATCTTGGGGACCTGTAGGGCTTCAATATTTCTTGGACGTTTGTATTTCTCACTTAACTTTTTTGACTTCTCTATGTCAGTTTGTGATAAACGAAGTGTCTTGTTCACTACCCTGGCTACATTTCCCTTGACAGGGTCCCCAGTTTTTTTGACAGGGTCCCCAGTTTTTTCTTCCTCCTCGAAAAACTCATCCAGTTCTGCCAGAAATTTATCCCTGCCTTTTTCCTCAGACGTTGGTTTCGGGCTTTGTAGCAAATTATCAATCTCGATCTCGTCGTCTGAGTCTTCTTCCTCCGAAATTGGTTCATAACGAGACTTTTTTGTCGGTGGTTCTTCATCAATTTCCCGATCGCAAGGACCGGCCCTTTTCAAATCCTTTTGCAATTGGATGACGGTTGAGGACAGTTTGTTTATTTTCAGATTTTGGCTCTCAAAAGCCCGTATAGACGTCAGGAAAGTTTCTAAAATTTCTTCTGCCTTTCTCAGAAAGTTCTCTAATCTGTTTACATCGTTATGCGCATGTGCGGTGGTCTGCACAGTACGATTGCCGCCCAGCTCGATTGGCTGTTCCGCATTGGAAGCCATTCTATGATAACCCCTCGTACGTGACCGATATTATCTGCAATAAAACGACATTTTTGAGTCGCCATGCGTCAGCATGGCTGACTGGCTGACTCTATGGTATCGTGTATATATGTATATAGTGCAATTTCTGAATAGGGAGTTTTTGCAACGGGTGAGCCGCTTTACCGTTGTAAGCAATGTAGTCCCCTTTAACTGCTTCAAATACAACTTAATTTGATAAGGTGACTGACATGAACGTTATGTATACCGAGTAAAATAACTACTGATTGTGAAATAATGAAATAATTGTAATTGTATCCAGTATAAACATGTCTTTTTTGTAGGTTTACCAAAATATTATGCGCATTAATACATAAAAAAAATCGGATTGGGTGCTTTACGCACTTCGAGAATGTAGTTCCTTTAACTGCATCAAGTATAGCTTAATTTCATAAGGTGAGTGACATGAACGTTATATATACCGAATAATATAACTACTGATTGTGAATAATTGTCATTGTATACAGTATATACGTGTCTTTTTCGAAAAAGGAACTGAAATACTATGCACAATTAAACACGCATATATATATATCTCGATCGAAATGACGTCAGTATGATATATTTCATGAATGGAGTCGGATGTGCCGCTCATGACGTGTGACCCAGATTACAAATTGGGAACTAAATGTTCGTAAATATTGTAGTTATTTCATACATGTGATACCTCACGGCGTGAGATGAAATCTCATGGAATTCTAACCCTCCTTCGACTTTCCTTTGTTTTCCTTTGTTTGGTATGATAGCCGATTTATCAAGGCGGTGTTGCTTCTAAAAATAGAATTAATTCAAGAACGACAACTCCTACGAAATTTTGTACTCAATTAGATTCGTACTATTGTACTCAGTTTGATTCATACTATCGGTTATTTTCCAGAGGGGAAGTTATTAGGCAGCCAACCGTGCAGCCGTCTTTTGCACGGCCGTTTTTGAAAAATCGCGGCTAATATTTGGTGGTGTGGGTGGGGTAAAAAATTTACTTTCTCAATATTTAAAAACCTTTAACCTCATCAAGAAGATAGACACTGTTCAATCTTGGCGACTCTCAGGACCTTCAGTCCTTTGATTAACTTTTGGAACTTGATTTTATCACTGACTGGCTTAATAAATGTCGCATATAATGTGTCTTTCAGACGTAATTGATTTTTAGGCAGATTAAAACACAGGAAATCAATCTCGTCATGTTCCCCGGTTGTAACAACATTCAATGTACACATAATTTTCTGCCGTAACAAACGTTTTACGTAAAATCTACGAATTCCGTCATGTGTGTTCAATTTATCCTTCAGATAAAATATGTTGTCATTCAGACAAAACATTCTTGGAAATACATTCCATTAGCGTCATTCAGACTACTCCGAATCGCTCGATCAAGCGTTCGAACATGGCCGAAGTCGATGCCGCTCGATCAGCATTCGAAAATCAATAAATACTAAACACATCTTAATACTCAGTCGTCCAGAATCGATGATTATGATGAAAAGCCGAATATCTTGGGTCTCTAAATAACGATTTATTATTGTAAGAAATATTAGTAATTGCTTATAAATATTAATTGATTTAACTCTGAAACGCGCTGACCGTTTTCCACAAAATTTAGCCTCGTTCTGTTTTCACAAAAACAATAGCTACGTCATCTCTGTTGGATCCCTATAAGGAGTTAGGGGTGAGATAAAATATGTAATAAAGTTAACCTTTCAGCATTGTCCTTTTGATGATTAATAGCCTCGATTCTTTTTTCAGGGTACTCGATTAGGGAAGGAGGCCCCCATTTGGGTGAAAGATAAAGAAGTGACCATGTGTATGATATGCCAAGATAAATTTACACGACTCAATCAACGCCATCCCTGTTGGGCGTGTGGCAGAGTGAGTATACGTGTTACAGGCATTACTTTGAAATGAATATGTTTTTGTTATTTTCTAATATGTTTTAGCTCAACTGATAAAAGATCAGCAGATTTTATTGATTGCGGGTCCGGCGAGTGGCTGTTAATGGGGAAATGTCACCAAAGACCACAAGAACATTTTTGATCCTTACTGGAATCAAATTTACTGTAAAATCAAACAATTGATGGCGTGCCATCGCAAATCCCCACGCTGGCTATAAAGCCACATCTTTGACCCTGCATGAACCTATTATGACCCTAGGGCAGTTGTTTATACCACTGCTCCAAATAATGGTCAATTTGATATGCAACATGCCCCTATTCAGATAAGAAAAATGTTTACCCCGCCTACCCCCTTAAGTGTAACCCCCAGGGTGTAACCCCCAGGGCATAACCTAGGGGTCCCATTCAAACTCCCGTCTGATACGTTTTATACTTACTTGAGTCAACAATTACACATTTTCAGATCCCTGTGTTTTATACCATTAATACTACGAGGGGGGTTCAATATATTTTGTCACTGGTATTCGGAACTAACAGATACTGGAAATATAAAAAAACTTCTTATTACAATCCTTCAAAGTATTCCCTCTGAACAGATACACACTTTCAGAGTCGCGCTATCTATGACGTAAACGCAGCAAAGTAGTCTCCCCTTGGTATACTGTTGAAACACTGAAATATTCCGGCACCAAGGGCACTTCTGGAAGCATAGCGTCTACCAGAGAGGTTTTTCTTCAGCAAAGGGAATAGGAAAAAGTCACAGGGACTAACGTCGGGAGAATAAGGTGGGTGTTCAAACTGTACCACTTTTTCTTGCTCCAAGAAAGACTGCACAATTTTAGCTTTGTGAGCTGAGGCATTGTCATGAATCAGCTGGATGCCATTCAAAACTTTACTTGGGCGTTTTTTCTTCTAATTATTTTTGACTGCTTTGAGAACATTGTCCTTGTAAAATTTGGCCGTGATATTTTTTCCCTGTTTGCATGGAATTCGTACCACAGTGCCACTGGAATTAAAGAAAATTGCATACAAAACCTTTTTAGTGTTTTTTGTTTGTTTTGCAATAACCGGTCTTGCCTGATTTTTACCCAACCATTGTTTATTGTTTATCCGCCGTTGTGGCTCAAAATAGTACACCCATGTTTCATCTCCAGTGAGCAACTCAGAATTTTTTCTGTGATGACAATTTTCATATTTTTTAAGAAGATATTTAGCACGTTTGAAGCGTTTGGCCTTTTGTTCAGTTGACAGCAAATTTGAGACCCATCTTCGTCTGCCATGGCCTTCACGGCATCAATGTTCTCCTTTGTTGCTGCAACAACAGGCCTGCATGGACGGTTACGGTCTTTAATGCTAAGTTTACCCCCTTTAAATGTTTTAGCCCAACGAAAAACCGTTATCAATGTCACAGCAGAACTGCCATGTACACGGCACAGTTTAGCATAAATCTCTTTTGCAGGTACTTTTAAAGCAACCCTGGCTTTAATGTAAGCCCTAATTTCAATTTTTAGCTCTACTGATCAGAGATCAGCAGAGCTTATGCCGTGGTGCGGCGTCCGTCGTCCGTCTGTCCGTCCGTCCGTCTGTCCGTCCGTTAACTTTTTTTTTGTAGCGACTACTCTGAAACTACTGAATAGATTTTCATGAAACTTTACAGAAATGTTGCCCATGAAGTCTAGTTGATTCTAGCAAAAATTCATGTAGATGTGAAATCCAAGATGGCCGCCAAATCTAAAAATAGGTTTTTAAAAAACAAGTTTGTAGCGACTACTTCTTGAAAACTCTAAGGGATATTGCTATGGGCCTTTTTGATAAAATGATCAGCATGACATGATGTTGGTCCTTGTCGAAAATCGTTTTGATTCGACGTTAAACATGGCTGCCAGCGGCCATCTTTATTTACATAGAGTTATATAATGAAAACTTGTAGCGACTACTCCTCTGAAATTACTTGACGGATTTTCATGAAACTCCACAGGAATGTTGCTCTTGATGTCTAATTAATCCTAGCAAAATTTCAGGTCGGCTGGAAATTCAAGATGGCCGCCACGGCTAAAAATAGATTTTTAAAAAATAAGTTTGTAGCGACTACTTCTTGAAAACTATAAGAGATATTGATATGGGACTTTTTCTAAAATGATCAGCATGACATGATGTTGGTCCTAGTCGAACATTATTTTGATTCAACGTTAAACATGGCTGCCAGTGGCCATCTTTGTTTACATAGAGTTATATAATGATAACTTGTAGCGACTACTCCTCTGAAAATACTTGACGGATTTTCATGAAACTTCACACGAATGTTGCTCTTGATGTCTAATTGATCCTTGCAAAAGTTCAGATCGGCCGGAAATTCAAGATGGCCGCCATGGCTAAAAATAGATTTTTAAAAAATAAGTTTGTAGCGACTACTTCTTGAAAACTATAAGAGATATTGATATGGGACTTTTTCTAAAATGATCAGCATGACATGATGGTTATCCGAGTCGAACATTATTTTGATTCAATGTTAAAAATGGCTGTCAGTGGCCATCTTTGTTTACATAGAGTTATATAATGAAAACTTGTAGCGACTACTCCTCTGAAACTACTTGACGGATTTTCATGAAACTTCACAGGAATGTTGCTCTTGATGTCTAATTGATCCTTGCAAAATTTCAGGTCGGCCGAAAATTCAAGATGGCCACCACGGCTAAAAATAGATTTTCAAAAAACCAGTTTGTAGCGACTACTTCCTGAAATCAAAATCAATCAGTAGAGCTTCAAGGTCATTGACCTCTTGTTTTCTCACTTTTCATGATAGCATTGAAATATAGCCACTATTCATGAGTGCGCATAATTAAACAATGGATATCTCCGTCAATTGTTATCGGATTAAACCGCTATTTTGCATGTACGTAGTTAGTGAAATCGCCTTCAAATGCACGAGTTTTCAGTGCGGTAATGTAAGGCGGTTTCTACGGAAGCGCATTAGTGACAGAATATATTGAATGCCCCTCGTATAAGGAGTTACTGCACATTGATGTAAAACCACCCCCTATCCCCATCCCCCAGGGGTTGAATCATAATTCCAAAAGTGTTATGCACATCCCAGGACCTAGGTCAATCATAACCTAAAGTATACTCAGTTGCAAAAGAAAGTGGAAACTGAGTTTTGTTTAGATTTAATTGTATAAAGTTTTTTTAGAATTAAATTGACAAATTCCAAAATGAAAATGCCATGTTTGGTACCAATGTTTTTATCATTCCATTGCCAATATCATGTCATTTGTTTTTCAATATGTCGAATCATTAAGGGACTGTTGCTTGATAAAGAGGATAGGGTGTAAAGTAAAACTTTCAAAGTGTCCAGTGTCTTTTACAACTGAGTATATGAAGTCCATATTGTGTCTATGTAGGAGGAGATAAATTCCATCACACACAGACAGATGCTTCGAAAATTAAACAGTACCATTGAACCATACATTTAGGGACTGATGCGGCCGCGTCAACATTCAAGTTTTGCGTTTAGGTCATTTTCTCGCAAACTGTATGCACTAGACCTTTCAAACTTTACTTGTAGTTGTATCTTGGGTGGTACATCGCAACGTGACAAAGCAAATGTGGAAGTGACCTTGACCATCCAAGCAAAGGGCAGATAACTTAATAATTTTTAGGTTCAACTTTTGCGTTTAGGTCACTTTTTCACAAACTGTATGCATTAGACCTCTCAAACTTTGCTTATAGTTGTATCTTGAGTGGTACATCACAACGTGACAAAGCAAATGTGGAAAAGACCTTGACCGTCCAAGCAAAGGGTAGATAACTTAATAATTTTTAGGTTCAACTTTTGCGTTTAGGTCACTTTTTCACAAACTGTATGCATTAGACCTCTCAAACTTTGCTTATAGTTGTATCTTGAGTGGTACATCACAACGTGACAAAGCAAATGTGGAAAAGACCTTGACCGTCCAAGCAAAGGGCAGATAACTTCATAATTGTTACCTTCAACTTTTGCGTTTAGGTCACTTTTTCACAAACTGTATTCGCTAAGACCTTTCAAACTTTGCTTATAGTTGTATCTTGAGTGGTACATTGCAACGTGACAAAGCAAATGTGGATGTGACCTTCACCATCCAAGCAAAGGGCATATAACTATAATTGTTACATTTACATCACTCTCATGAACTATAATTATGCAATAGATGTTTTAAACCTAATTTATAGCTTAATCTTTGGAAGAAAACATATTCTATTTTGACATAGTTGTGTCTTGGATAGTGCATCTTTTTGGATGCATGGATTTCATTTATGACCTTGACCTACTTTCTGGAGCTGATGATTTTTAGCTCTACTGGCCAAGGGCCTTCATTTTTCATCCGATCTTTACCAAACTTTAACAGATTGTTAATATCAATAAAAGCTCGCACAAGTTCGAAAACCAGCCAGATCTGACTAGTAACAGCAGAGTTATGGCCCTTGATTTAGTTAAAAAATGCTATATTTTGCCTCGTTAAGATGATAGGGCCTTCATTTTTCATCTGATCTTTACCAAACTTTACCAGATGTCTTGCCTTATTTATTTTTTATTAGTATATTTTTTTTTGTTTAAATTTGTTTTAAATATAATATATAATATTTTTTGATTATTTTTTATTTTTTATTTATTTATTTATTTTTTATTTGATATATTTATTGATTTATTGTTTTAAATGTTTTTTTTTTTTTTTTATTTTTTTTTTTTATTTCATTGCTTTTTTTAAAAAAAAATTGTGTTAATGCCGTGTTAGCAGGAAGCATTGCTATGATTTCTAGTTGTGCCTATTGCGTTGTTTTTTTTCGGTTCGTTGATTTTTGATGGAGTTACAGCCCCTTGACATTTTTACTTTTAAATTTCTTGTCGGCTCTACTCCTCCTAAACGTCTTGTTGGATTTCGACGAAACTTGGCAGGAAGCATCGGTAAGATGTCTAGTTGTGCATGTCATGCTTTTGTTACAGTTTGCTGATTTATGACGGAGTTATGGCACTTTCACATTTTTACTTTAAATTTCTTGTCGGCACCTCCTAAATTTTCTACAAAATTTGGCAGGAAGCCTCAGTATGATGTCTAGTTGTGCACATCTTGGTATATCAATGAAATCTCGGACAAGTTCGAAAACCGGCTAGATCTTGTTAGTAATGACAGGTTATGGCCCTTGATTTGTTGAAAAATGCTATATTGTATTTTCCTTTGTTAAATCTGTAGTTACTTCATTTTTTATTTGATCTTTACCATATTTGTTTAGAATGTTAATATAAACCCCCCACCCCCATTTCTATAAAATTTCATTCATAGAAGAAAGTGGGACAAATTAAAAATACCCATGCCAGACTAGACACAGCAGACTTATTGCCTATGATTACCAGGTGAGCGATCTAAGGCTACTGATGGGAATTTTATGTTGACAACCCTTGATGTAAGAGCCGTTTTAGCCAATAGAGCATCCACAGGCCCTCTTGGGTGTTTATATCAGGTTTTCTAAGACAAGCCGCCATCTTGGACGCCATCATGAATTGCGGAGCTAGTACCAAAAACTTCAAACTATGCCGAACATTTTGGTATATGACAGTGCTTGTTATACCATTGGGTCCAGGTACCTCCCAAAACATACCTGAAATTTGCTGTACTATAATGGATTGAAACTTCACACATATATACGCATCATTAGACCATCATACAGCCAGGTTCTGTAATTCATGCTTTTAGATTAGCAAATTTATGGCCCCTTTTATTCTTACAGTGCAGTAATTCTGTTCTGCAATTAAGCAATTAAGCAAAATTATGTCTTTTCAACATAGTTTCCTGATAAATAAACAAGGTCTTGAAAGTCGAGCATCTGCACCGACAGTCAGTGATTTTTGTTTTATATTTGATTTACTTTGATAACAGTCTTATCACAATATTAAACAGCGAGACTTTTCACCCAACTTCCTATCAATATCAAAACCTGCATTTTTATGTAGAAAAAAAGAGATTGTTAAACATGAAAACAAAAGTACTTTGGAATATGTACAAGGGTCGTTCAAATATTACGTTGACATTATAAAAAATAGTTCATACACTTTTATAAATCAAGTAAATTAATTAGATGGCAATAAAGGTCTACATGTTCACTTTCATATCAGTAAATATTATAAAATTATTTGAAACAGATTTCAAAAAATATGACTTTTTACAACCCCCACTGTAGTCGCCACGGAGCACGTCATGTGTATGTTATGACGTCACCTTGAAAAACAACAACAACCTAACATTATAATTGATGAAACATGTTATAAAAAGTAAACTTAATTGCTGTTTAATTAAATCATTGAATTATTCAATCTGAACCTTCATAAGTGTGTATCTTGTGTTTAAAGTCACGTTGTTAAACATAAAATGGACCTGAAGAAATTTATATAACCTGATCTTCTGATTTTATGTTAATTTTTAAACCTAATAATTTGGTTGTTTGAGATGGGTGACCGAATAATTAAAACTTTTTTAAACATTTGTTTGTTTTTTAGCTCTACTGGCCAAATGCCAGGCGAGCTTATGGGATCACTTTTCGACCATCGTCCGTCTGTCAGTCTGTTGGCAATTTTATAAAATCGACATCTCCTCTGAAACCGCTTGAAGGATTTTGATGAAACTTCCTCACAATATTACTTGGGAGGGCCCCTCTCAGATTTGTTTTTCATGGCCGCCAGTCATCCAAGATAGCTGTCATGGCTAAAACTAGGTCAAATTTAAGGAAATTTCAAACAAAATCTTCTCCGAAAACACTTATTCCATTCTTGTGAAATATCATAAACATGTTCCTTGGGTTGGCGTCTATCAAGTTTGTGTTTTTTTGTTGTCGTCGCATAACCAAACTGGCCGCCACAACGACCCAAAGTTTAAATAGAGTTATATAGGAAAACATTAAAAAATACATCTTCTCGGAAACCGCTGGAAGGATTTTGATGAAACTTAAATCACAATGATCTTTGGGATAGTCCCTCTCAGATTTGTGGGTTTTTTTGCGGCTGCCCATCATCCAAGATGGCCGCCATGGCTAAAACTAGGTCAAATTTAAGGAAATTTCAAACGACATCTCCAAAACCACTTATTCCATTCTTGTAAAATATCATATACATGTTCCTTGGGTTGGCCTCTATCAAGTTTGTGTTTTTCTTTATCATCGAACAATCAAAATGGCCACCACGGCGACCCAAAGTTTACATAGAGTCAAATAGGAAAAGGTTTAAACTGACATCATCTCTGAAACCTCTTGAAGGATTTTAATGAAACTTAATCACCATAATATTTGGGATAGTCCCTCTCAGGTTTATGTTTTTTGCGTTTGCCAGTCATCCAAGATGGCCACCATGTCTAAAACTAGGTCAAATTTAAGAAATTTTCAAACAATAACTCCTTCGAAACCACTTATTCCATTCTTGTGAAATATCGTAAACAAGTTCCTTGGGTTATCCTCTATCAAGTTTTTGTTTTTTTATGTTATCGTTGAATAATCAAAATGGCCGCCACAGCAACCCAAAGTTAACGTAGAGTTTATATAGGAAAGCGTTAAAAATGACATCTTCTCTGAAACCGCTTGAAGGATTTTGATGAAACTTATCACAATGATCTTTGGGTTAGTCCCCCTCAGATTTTTGTTTTTGGGGCCTCCAGTCATCCATGATGGCCACCATGGCTAAACTTAGGTAAAATTTAAGGACATTTATCAAACAACATATTACCACTTATTCCATTCTATTTAAATATCATATACATGTTTCTGTTGTTGGCCTCTATCAAGTGTGTGTTTTTCGTTGTCGTCAAATATTCAAAATGGCCACCAAGATAACCCAAAGTTTACATAGAGTTATAGAGGAAACATGTTTCTTGGGTTGGCCTCTATCATGTTTATGTTTTTGTATCACATCATACCAGTTTTTTTCGTTTTTGCAAAGTTTAGGGTCGGAGGGTTTGAGAACCGAAAAATTCAAATACTCGGGCCTTACAAAAGACATGTCTTTTATATATATCAGTATTGTTAATTTATTTAAACACATATATTTTGAAGAAAATATGTAAGATTTCAAATTTAGTGTTTGTATTTCATTTTTTGTTAACATTTTTGTTTTATTAAATGTTAACATTATTTAATATTTTATTAACATTTCAGTGCTCCATGCTTTATTCTGACATCGTCAATTTCAACTTAAAAGCAAGGAAGAGTGCATCTACTTATTTATATTAATCATAGTTCTAGTTTAGGAATACCATTGACAATGCTACTTTGTTTAAATCATTTGATTTCTTATGATTTGGATTACAACATATATGTGAATCTTAAAGGTTTCCATCAATGAATGAAATATCGAAAAAGTTCAAGTATTATTTGAACAGCCATCGTAGATCGTTGCATACTTTTTAATATAAACATGAGGGAATTTTATTTTTGTTTTTTAGTGTTCTGTATTATTGAGGCCAGCATTCAGTACAGACTACGGGAAGATTCTGAAGCAACTCCGTCTTCAGAAATTTGACTGATGACAATATTGTGATACAGACTGATCTGGGAACGTATCCTTTAAGAAGATCACGTTAAGAGGTAAATTGAAATTTTAAGGTTATCATTAAAACATAAAACTTGCTGAACACAAATTATTGTTTTTGTTTTTAGCTCTACTGATCAGAGATCAGCAGAGCTTATGCCGTGGTGCGGCGTCCGTCTGTCCGTCTGTCTGTCTGTCCGTCTGTCCGTAAACTTTTATTTGTAGCGACTTCACAGCTGAAACTACTGGATGGATATTCATGAAACTTTACAGAAATGTTGCCCATAAAGTCTTGTTGATCCTAGCAAAAATTCATGTTGATGTGAAATCCAAGATGGCCGCCAAAGCTAAAAATAGAGTTTTAAAATACAAGTTTGTAGCGACTTCTTCTTGAAAACTATAAGTGATATTGATATGGGACTTTTTCTAAAATGATCAGCATGACATGATGTTGATCCTAGTCAAAAATCGTTTTGATTCAACGTTAAACATGGCTGCCAGCGGCCATCTTTGTTTACATAGAGTTATATACTAAAAACTTGTAGCGACTACTTCTCTGAAACTACTTGGCGGATTGTCATGAAACTTTACAGGAATGTTGCTCTTGATGTCTAATTGATCCTAGAAAAATTTCAGGTCGGCCGGAAATTCAAGATGGCCGTCACAGCTAAAAATAGATTTTTAAAAAATAAGTTTGTAGCGACTACTTTTTGAAAACTATAAGTGATATTGATATGGGACTTTTTCTAAAATGATCAGCATAACATGATGTTGATCCTAGTCAAAAATCGTTTTGATTCAACGTTAAACATGGCTGCCAGCGGCCATCTTTGTTTACATAGAGTTATATAGTAAAAACTTGTAGCGACTACTCCTCTGAAACTACTTGGCGGATTGTCATGAAACTTTACAGGAATGTTGCTCTTGATGTCTAATTGATCCTATCAAAATTTCAGGTTGGCCGGAAATTCAAGATGGCCGTCACAGCTAAAAATAGATTTTTAAAAAATAAGTTTGTAGCAACTACTTCTTGAAAACTATAAGTGATATTGATATGGGACTTTTTCTAAAATGATCAGCATGACATGATGTAGATCCTTGTGGAAAATTATTTTGATTCGACGTTAAACATGGCTGCCAGTGGCCATCTTTGGTTACATAGAGTTATATAGTAAAAACTTGTAGCGACTACTCCTCTGAAACTACTTGACGGATGTTCATGAAACTTCACAGGAATGTTGCTCTTGATGTCTAGTTGATCCTAGAAAAATTTCAGGTCGGCCGGAAATTCAAGATGGCCGCCACAGCTAAAAATAGATTTAAAATAAATAAGTTTGTAGCGACTACTTCTTCAAAACAATAAGAGATATTGATATGGGACTTTTTCTAAAATGATCAGTATGACATGATGTTGGTCCTTGTCGAAAATCGTTTTGATTTGACCTTAAACATGGCTGCTTTGTTTACATAGAGTTATATAATGAAAACTTGTAGCGACTACTTCTTTGAAACTACCCGACGGATTTTCATGAAACTTCACAGGAATGTTGCTCTTAATGTCTTATTGATCTTAGCAAAATTTCAGGTCTGCCGGAAATTCAAGATGGCCACCACGGCTAAAAATAGATTTTCAAAAAACAAGTCTGTAGCGACTACTTCCTGAAATCAAAATCAATCAGTAGAGCTTCAAGGTCATTGACCTCTTGTTTATATAGTCAATGGAAGCTTTGTTCAGTCCAGTGAAGTTATCCTTAGTTGTAAAGTTATTAGGTAGAGTAATAGATCTACTAACGATAAGGTATATTATGTAACTTACATATGTTGCGAATCTGAACTCCGCTACTACAATATAAGCGCTAAACTGGTTAGGCAAAAATCAGCCTATTTTATCGTTGCCGAAGTGTCGAACTATGAGTTACCAACTCTCTAATTCATTATACACATATATTCAATTACGGGTATTTTATGTATCTGTGAATAAATCTAGACATTTTATCAGTACATGCGTTATTTTATGACCAACACATGGATAGAATTATCCCTGAGGTCAGTATAAGTGTAGGAAGATTGACTACTGTAAAATGAATATGAATGGCTAATGATATTTCAGATGGTCATAATTGCCACACATACAGAACCATTACCCAGACTGCAACGGCCAATGTCATCATCTTGCGTAACCAGAACTGACCAATGTTTACTGAACCTGTATACACTGCAAGGTCTCGGAGATTGACACTCCCGTTTAGCTTACAGTTCTAGCGACTGATGCTGATGGCGTAAGTTTATACCTAACGCACATACGTCGTGTTAAAGATGAATGGCCATCCCTATTTGTAATATTATCAATTAACAGATTTAACTCTTAAACATATGAACATTTCTTGATAGAACCTAAGAGAAACATATATTTAAATCCGCTAAGTTGTATGTAAAAAGTATTATTTGCATGACGTAGATACTACTTTTACCACTGCATGACTGTACGGGGAAATGAGATAAATCTGAATTGTATAGCTGCACAACTATTGCCAGATAATTCATAAATACATTTACCTGTGGATTAATTTACCTGTTCAAAGTTTTCTAGGTCATCAAATAAAATCTTATTTTTGTTTTTCGCAGATATTGTAATGTGTGAATTGTTAATATCTATTGTTGTGTATTGATTTCAATTTAAATAAACATAAACATGTTCATGAAACAAAACATGGCCGGAGAACTTTAACAGTAATACTTTAAGCTCATCTTGACCAAAGGCTCAAAGACAGCTAATATGACCATTTTTTGTTCGTAGTCCGTACTTCTGTTAACTTTGCAAAATTGAAAAATCTTCTCTTAAATTACCAGACCTGTTTTTATCTTACCCATTTTTGTTATTTCAAGTGTCTATAATTGACAAAGTCATCAGGTGAGTTAAATTCAGTGAAATTTGCATTCTTGTTTTAATAAACAACGAAAATTGTCAGCAGTAATTAACAAAAGATCGTGTTTTAACAATGACATTGTTCTAGCAAAGCACTCGGGCTTGTATGGAACCTATCTTTCGACCTGCCTAAGTATAAATACGTTAAACGAGGGACAGTCAACCACTTGCGATACGAGCACCTTACCTTTTCTTGCATTGTGTTTTAATAATTTGCAAATTTATACTTAAAATTTAATATTCTAGTAACCATGGTAACTGTTGTTTCCTTTCCACAAAATACTTGTACGTATAGGAATTACTGACTGTCCCTCATAAACGGGCGTGGTCTATTATAAATGCTCGGACGTATCCCGCATTAATACTTAGTTCCGATTTATTTAATTTAAATCCTGTCTTCTACACGACATTCTTTTAAATTTATATATATTTGAAGAAAAAATAACATTTTAAAAAAAACTAACTGGATTAGCAATTACACAAGTCGGAACTATGTATCCAGTCCAATAATTCTATAAACACTCACATGGAAGTCAATATGTTGATAAAGATATATCCAAATGTTTTCCTTATTTCAATGATTTACACTTAAGCTCGGCTTTTTGCAGAAAAGGCAAGCTATTCTATTAAGTTATGCCCCTTTTTTTACCTTGTTTCTTGGTTAACATTTGTTTGTAAGCTTATATCTATTATATATGAAACCGCCTTGCAGAACTCAATAAAACTTCACGTCTGTATATTGACAGTATTAATAGATAACATGCCAGGCACAAGTGAAATAACTTTTTGTACTTGATCAATTTTTAGCTCTACAGATCAGCAGAGCTTATGCCATGGTGCGGCGTCCGTTGTCCGTCCGTCCGTAAACTTTTTTTGGAGCGACTACTTCTTTGAAACTACTGAGTGGATTTTCATGAAACTTTACAGAAATGTTGCCCATGAAACTAGTTGATCCTAGCAAAAATTCATGTTGATGTGAAATCCAAGATGGCCGCCAAATCTAAAAATAGATTTTTAAAAAACAAGTTTGTAGCAACTACTTCTTCTTGAAAACTCAAGTGATATTGGACTTTTTCTAAAATGATCAGCATGACATGATGTTGGTCCATGAAAAATCGTTTTGATTCGACGTTAAACATGGCTGCAGCGGCCATCTTTGTTTACAAGAGTTATTTAGTAAAAACTTGTAGCGACTACTCCTCTGAAACTGCTCGACGGATTTCCATGAAACTTCACAGGAATGTTGCTCTTGAAGTCTAAATAATCCTAGCAACATTTCAGGTTGGTAGGAAATTCAAGATGGCTGCCACAGCTAAAAATAGATTTTCAAAAAACAAGTTTGTAATGAGTACTTCTTGAAAACTATAAGTGATATTGATATGGGACTTTTTCTAAATGATCAGTATCAGTATGGTCCTTGTCAAAAATTACTTTGATTTGACGTTAAACATGGCCGTCAGCGGCCATCTTTGTTTACATAGAGTTATATAATGAAAACTTGTAGCGACTACTCCTCTGAAACTACTTGACTGATGTTCATGAAACTTCACAGGAATGTTGCTCTTGATGTCTAGTTGAATCTAAAAAAAATTCAGGCTGACCGAAAATTTAAATTGACTGCCACGGCTAAAAATAGATTTAAAATAAATCAATTTGTAGCGACTACTTCTTGAAAACTGTAAGTGATATTGATATGGGACATTTTCTAAAATGATCAGCATGACAAGATGTTGATCCTTGTCGAAAATTATTTTGATTCAACATTAAACATGGCTGCCAGTGGCCATCTTTGTTTACCTAGAGTTATAATAGTAAAAACTTCCAACTTGTAGCGACTACTCCTCTGAAACTACTTGACAGTTTGGAATGCTGACCTAGCTATCAAAATCTATCAGTAGAGCTTCAAGGTCATTGACCTGTTGTTAATGTTGAAAAATATTACTGATCACTTTCAGTCTAGTTTTGAATAATATAAGAGACGGTCATATTTAAAAAAAAATTCAGGCACTATCCAAGGGACACAACTTCATACATTGTGTTGAAATATGCATAAACTAGAAAATGTGGTCATAGAACTAAATGCCCTGCTTAAGTGTTATCAGTTGCTTTGAAAACTGAGTAACCAACTTGGTTAGTCTCTAATAAAGGTAAGTAATTTCATATAATTACACTTATGTAGATCTATGTGTGTGAATTTAGTTTATCTCATTATTATAACTTGCAGTTTGAGTGTATTAAAGCCATGATGTATTTATCATTATACACTAGTGTAATAAATATGCAAATGAAGGCTGAATCATCGTTTAGTCTTTCCTGTTCAGCTCGGTGTGCATCGGAATTACCTCGTCGATAACCATTTAAAATACCGGAGTACGGAAATCGACGAGGTAGTTCCGTTGTTCGGTGTCGTATGGAGAAGACCCGAGTCAACATACAAATTGAATTGAATTGGATTTTATAGTCGAACCAACAGCTATGGTCATATGGCGACTTTCCAGCTTCTACTGGTGGAGGAAGACCCCAGGTGCCCCTCCGGGCAATTTTCGTGCACGGGCGGACACCTGGGTACAACTACCGACGTTCCGCAAGTCAACATACGATGTCCGAATATAAACATACATTGTCATCATAAGACAACATTATATGCAAGCAGCTACAATATTAAATGTTCCTTATGAGTTTCTGGTGTCTGAGAAGTGGATTTAATGAAAATCTTGACTGTAAAATGTTTTTCGTTCTGATGTACGACACTATTAACACTATATTCCTGTTGTCTGGTATAAATTTTTTGAAGTGTCATGTTCAGATGCAAAATAAATTCTTCCAATATTTGACAGATACTTTGACAGAACATATGGTAGTTGCGATGGTTGTATGGCTGTGCTGGTACTTCTGCTGTTGTTGCTGCTGCTTCTGTTGGGATTGGATTACCATTACATGTTAAGGTAACGTCTCAATTTATGAAAATGACAGACACACACATACATAGCAATTAATTTCCAGATAATACTTAAAGGGACACTGTCCGTAAGTAAGCTGATATTGAGCATAATCAAATAACTGCCTGACTTTTATTCACTGAAATGTATACATGAAAACATGAGCATAGACCCAAATAAGTATGTAGTAATACATTCGTGAGTTTGAAATTATTTTTTTTAATTATTATTTGTAAATAATGTGGGACCCACTTTATTTACTTTTTATGCTGATCACGTGACTTCCATTAGCGCATTAGGTTTTCTACATAGTATGTATTGCGTAATATGTATGGCCCGCATAGCTCAGGTAGGAGCGACGTTGTCTATTACGTGCACAGTCTTATTACCCGTGAGTGTAATTTTAGTTTGGGCTGTTGGTTCAAACTCTCAAAGTGGTAGTTCTTTTTTTTTGTACCGCAATTGAATTCCGTCAATCTTGCTTTTAATAAGTAAATATTCAATACTGTTAGTGTGTAATGTTTGTGAACGTAATTAGTGTGTGTTTTATAAGCTAAAAGTTATGGACATTGTCCCTTTAACAAGATATATAAAACGATACTATTTGGACAGCGTTTTTTATTTTGTTGTTATCTCTGCCATTAGGTTTGTTTACCGTCATCAACTTCTTTATGTTGACAATCTAGCACCTTCATTTTTAGCTCTATTGTCCGACCATTAACTCTTACCTCGTTGACACAATAGGGCCTTCAATTTCATTCGATCTTTACCAAACTTGACCAAGTTGCACATATTGTTGCCTTGTTTTGGTCATATGATTGAACCCTTCCTGGATTTCAACCTGAAGCTTGGTAGGAATAATCAGTACCAAGCCTAGCTGCATATATCGTCATTGTGTTTGTTCTGGTCCAGTGATATTTGGCAGAGTTGTGGCTCTTTAAAGGTCTTTGTCCGGACTGCTTGAAAGATTTCAATCAAACTTGATGCAGTATTCCTATCGTCAGTGATTTAAAAAATATGTCTGCATATAGTATGGTTCCATCGCGTCCCGTTGCTTTATTTAACAGATAATGGTTACATATTTTATTTTTATTTTTTATGATGTGAAAATACATAATGAAAAACACGAATTTTTATGCAAGACCACATATTTATACCCTTGTCAATAAAGGTTTGATGGCAGCTATATAGGAATCACTTTGAGTTATTTAGCAGATATTATGGTTGCATTAGTTGCGTATTAGCTTTTCCAGTTGGTTCGATGTGAAAATACTTAATGAAAACCATATAAGTTTACACTCCACTAATTATAAGACTTCATAAGGTTACACTCCACTAATTTTAAATTGAGACTCCACATTACAAGTTTAATTATTTGTCGCGTTATTTAACAAATAATCAGGTAATCGTTGCATATTTTCTTTTTCTTTTTTTTATAAGGTTACACTCCACTAATTTTACACGACTCCACATATTTTTTAATTACTTGTAATTGAGACTGTTCAGCACAAACTTCAAAGTATTCCCACTCAGCCATAGTAAGGTAGTGATACCTGTTCTGACTGGACACCACTGCAGGAGTATTAATCACCAAATAATTTACATTCAATTTGTTCTTTTGTCAATTTATACGAAAATACAGAATCAGTACCATTTTTTTAGGCTACCAACATATTCAAACAGGTCACCAAGTAGGGGTATTAGTCACCTTCAGTGATAGCTCTAGTTTTTAACAGTTTCAGGTTTTCACCTACATGTATAGTGATCATAACCAAACATTTATAAGTAACATTTTTTAAAAATAAAATCATGTCCATCTTTTTAGTCATCATAGTTTCAGTATAGAAGGGTTTTATGTAACACATTAAACATAGCAAACATAATTACTGAATACGACTGTGGGGAGACATGTTTTTACTAAAAACAACCTAGTCTATGTCTAGGTATGGAACACCCTGACCGTCTTATAGAGTGCTCTCATCATTATATAGGGCGCTTATGTCTTTATATAGAGTACTTGTATCATTATATTTGAGAAAAATCATTTATTTAATCATACTAAACAAACATATAAACATAATTTTAAAAAAATCTATGTTACTATATATTTAAAAACAAGAAATGTGTCCATGTGACACAGATGCCCCCACTGCAAACCATATGCCTAACTGCGACCTTGACCTTTGAGGCACTGACATGATTCTTGCACAAGACACACATTCTCATTGTGATGAACATTTGTGTGAAGTTTGATGCAATTCCCTTCAGTATTTTGGACTAATGACTGGCATGAAAAAAATGACCTTTGATCTCCAACTGCGACCTTTAAGGCACTGACATGATTCTTGTGCACGACACCTTCTCAATGTGATGAGCGTTTGTGTTAAGTTTGACGAAACTCCCTTCAGTAGTTTCAAAGTAATGTTTGAAACATTTAGCTCTACTGACCAGAGGCCAGCAGAGCTTATGGGATGACGAGTTGTCCGCTGTCCATCGTCCGTCCGTTAACTTTTGCCTTGTGAACTCTCTAGGGCCTTCATTATAAATGGGATATTTACGAAACTTTGCCAGTGTCTATATCAATGAATGCTCAGACAAGTTCGAAAACCAGCCAGATCGGATTAATTTCACCGGAGTAATGGCCCTTGTTTTGCTGAAAAATGCCATATTAAGCCTTGTGAACACTCGAGCACCTTCATTTATTGTATGATCGTTACCAAACTTGCACAGATTGTTAATATCAATGAAAGCTCGGATAAGTTCTATAACAAGCCAAATCGGATCAGTAACACCGGAGTTATGGCCCTTGATTTTTCTGAAAAATGTGTTTTCTGCCTTGTAAACACTCGTGCACCTTCATTTTTTATTTGACCTTTACCAAGCTAGCACAGATTGTTAACAGCAATGAAATCTTGGACAAGTTCGAAAAACAGCAAGATCGGACCATTTATGCCGGAGTTGTGGCCTGTTTTTTTGCTAAAATATGCCATTTTCTGCCTTGTGAACACTCGAGCAACTTCATTTATTATTTGATCCATACCAAACTTACACTATTATTATCAATGAAAGCTCGGACAAATCGGATCAGTAAAACCAAAGTCATGACCCTTGTTTTTTTCTGAAAAATGCCCTTTTCTGCCTTGTGAACAATCTAGCACCTTCATTTATTAATTGAGTTTTACCAAATTTGCCCAGATTGCTAATATCAATAAAAGCTTGGATAAGTTTGAAAACAAGCTAAATTGGGTAAGTAACACCAGAGTTATGGCCTGTGAATTAGTTAAAAAAGCTATGTTTTGCTTCATTAAGACAATAGGGCCTTCATTTCTCATCCGATCTTTACCAAACTTTACCAGATTGTTAATGTCAATGAAAGCTCGGACAATCCGGATTGATCCAGTAACAGCGAAAATATGGCCCTTGATCTAGTTAAAAACGCTATATTTTGCCTCGTTAGGACCATAGGGTTTTCATTTTTCATTCGATCTTTACCAAACTTTACCAGATTGTTAATATCAATGAAAGCTCAAATAAATTTATAAACCTGCCGAATCGTATCAGTAACAGCATAGTTATGGCCCTTGATTTAGTTAAAAATGCTATATTTTGCCTCGTTAAGATGATAGGGCCTTATTTTTCATCCGATCTTTACCAAACTTTGTCAGATTGTTAATATGAATGAAAGCATGGACAAGGCCGAAAACCAGCCAGATCGAACCAGTAACAGCGGAGTTATTGCCCTTGATTTAGTTAAAAATGCTGTATTTTGTCTCAAGACGATAGGGCCTTCATCATTGGCCTTCATCATTCGTCCGATCTTTACCAAACTTTACCAGATTGTTAATATTAGCTCGAACAAGTTCGAAAACCAGACGGATCGGACTAGTAATAGCAGAGTTATGGCCCTTGATTTAGTTACAGCTATATTTTGCCTCGTTAAGACGATAGGGCCTTCATTTTTCATCTGATCTTTGGTTACCAAACTTTGCCAGATTGCTAATATCAATGATAGCTCAAACAAGGTCAAAAACCAGCCAGATCGGAATAGCAACAGCAGAGTTATTGCCCTTGATTAAGTTAAAAATGCTATAGTTTGTCTCAAGACGATAGGGCTTTTGTCTTTCGACCGATCTTTACCAACCTTTACCAGATTGTTAATATCAATGAAAGCTCGGAGAAATTTGAAAACCAGCCAGTTCGGACTAGTAATAGCAGAGTTATGGCCCTTGATTTAGTTAAAAATGAGATATTTTGCCTCAAGACGATAGGGCCTTCATTTTTCATCTGATCTTTACCAAACTTTACCAGATTGTCAATGCACAAGCAAGGTCAAAAACCAGCCAGATCGGATTAGTAACAGTGAAGTTATGGCCCTTGATTTAGTTAGAAATGCTATATTTTGCATCGTTAAGACGATAGGGCCTTTATCTTTCATCCGATCTTTACCAAACTTTACCAGATTGCTAATACCAATGAAAGCTCGGACAAGGTCGGAAATCAGCCAGATCGGATTAGCAGGCCTTTGATTTAATTATAAATGCTATATTTTGCCTCGTTAAGACGATAGGGCCTTCATCTTTCATCCGATCTTTACCAAACTGTACCAGATTGTTACTATCAATTAATGGAAGTTTGGACAAGTTCGAAAACCAATCAAATCGGATTAGTAACACAGGAGTTACGGCCCTTGATTTAGTTAAAAAATGCTGCATTTTGCCTCATTAAGACGAAAGGGCCTTCAGTTGGTCAGATTTCAGTGAAACTTTACAAGGATGATCAGTACCAAGCCTAGTTGTACATATCATCAACGTGTACCGGTTGAGTGATTTTGGCAGTGTTATGGCCCTTTAAAGGACAAACTTTGTCCTGACTAGTTCTCTTGAACCACTGGCCGGATTTAAACGAAACGATCTAGTTGTGCATATCATCGCCGTGTTTTTTTGGCAGTGTTATGGCCATTAAAAGTTTTAATACACAAACTATGTTTGGACTATTTTTCCTGAACCCCTTGCCGGATTTCAGCGAAACTTTGCAGGGATGATCAGCACCAAGCCTAGTTGCCCCTATCATTGCCGTGTTCTGGTTGAATGATTTTTGGCCATTTTAAGGTTTTAATACACAAACTTTGTCCCAACTAATTCTCCTGATCCCATGGCCAGATTTCAACAAATCTTAAAAGGGATGATCAGTACCAAGCCTTTTGCGCATTTCATTGCCGTGTTCCAATTGAATGCATTTTCGCAGAGTTATGATCCCTTAAAGGTGTTTTAAAATATACTAACTTTGCACAAACTAGAACCTCTAACCGGATTTCAGCGAAATTTGGCAGTACCAAGCCTAGTTGCGTATATCCTCGCCATGTTCCAGTTGAAAGATTTTTGACACAGTTATGGCCCCTTATACATAAATGTTATCTTTAACCAGTAGAGCATCCACAGGCCCTCTTAGGTCTCTTGTTTTTCTTCATGAAAACTTAGTCATGGCCAGTTTTCAAGGTCATTTATCTGGGTCCAAAAAAACTTGTTATACTGACAAAGCGCTGACGGGCAACACGTTTTCCGCGGAACACCCATCTAGTGGTAGGAATGAGGTATTGCGATGAAACTTGCAGAGTAGGTAGCTTGGGATTGCATTTGGGGTCACTGGGGTCAAGGTCACTGTTACTAAAATAGAAAAACAGTTTCCGCTCTATAACTTTTGTTAAGAATGAGGTATTGCAATTAGCAGGGTAGGTAGCTTATATGGATAGGAAGCTTGGGATTGCATTTGGGGTCACTGGGGTCAAGGTAAAAAAAATTGTATCTGCTCAAATACTTTTTGTGTCGCTTTTTTGAAGAAAATGCAATACATACTGATCACTTTGTCGTCAGTCTGTCAGTCCCGAAAACTTGACGTTGGCTATAACTCTCATTTCTTGATAATTTTTCATAAAACTTTCAATATATACTCATCATGGCAATATCGATATGACCATACCAAAATATAAAGGTCAAGATCACACTGAAGGTCATTATATGGTTTAAATACTCATTTTTTTCTTCACGAAAACTTATCGTTGGCTGTAACTTTCTCATTAATATTTCTTCATCAAACTTTTAATATATACTAATCATGACAATATCCACATGACCATACTAAAATATAAAGATCAAGGTCACACTGAAGGTCATTATATGAGTTAAATACTCATTTCTTCTTCACAAAAACTTAACCTTGGCTATGACTTTCTCATTTCTTCATCAAACTTTCAATATATATTCATCATGACAACATTGACATGGCCATACTAAAATATAAAGGTTAAGGTCACACTGAAGGTCAACATATGGGTTAAATACTCAATTTTTTTCTTCACGAAAACTTACTCATGCCAGTTTTCAAGGTAATTTATCTGGGTCCATAAAATCTTAGAGCGTCTCAAGAACTGTAAGCGCTAGACCTATCAGACTTTGGTTTTAGTTGTATCTTTGTTAGTACATCACACTATGACATAGGAAATGTGGATGTGACCTTCACCCTCCAAGCAAAGGGCAGATAACAAAGTACATTTACATCACTTTCTCACAAACTATTGCACTAGATGTTTCAAACTTAGTTTACAGTTTAATCTTTGGAAGACAAAAAAACTCTTTTTTGACATGGTTGTGTCTTGGGTAGATCGTCTTTTCGGAAATATTTTTTATACATTTTCATTTTGTTTTTAAACGAATGGACTTAAAGGGACACTGTCCGTAAGTAAGCAGATATTGAGCATAACAAAATAACTGGCTGACTTTTATTCAGTGAAATGTTTACATGAAAACATGAGGATAGACCCTAAGAAGTATGTAGAAATACATTCGTGAGTTTGAAAAAAAAAAAGTTAATTATTATATGTAAATAAAGTGGGACCCACAATATTTACCTTTTCTGCGATCACGTGACTTCCATTAGCGCATTAGGTTTTCACCACAGTATGTATTGCGAAATATGTATAGCCCGCTTAGCTCAGTCA
This sequence comes from Cyrtodaria siliqua, assembly GCA_037043455.1. Taxonomy (NCBI): domain Eukaryota; kingdom Metazoa; phylum Mollusca; class Bivalvia; order Adapedonta; family Hiatellidae; genus Cyrtodaria; species Cyrtodaria siliqua. Next base: position 62,786 of record JAWPHD010006279.1, on the reverse strand, counting down.
GGAGCGTTGTTGGCCACTTTACGCTCACGCACAATATTATTACGGCGAGTGTAATTTTAGTTTGGGCTGCGAGTTCAAACGCACAAAGAGGATTTACTTTTTTTTGTACCGCGATTGAATTCCGTTAAACAATCTTGCTTTTAATTAGTAAATATTCAATAATGTTTAGTGTGTAATGTTTGCGAACATAATTATTGTGTGTTTTATAAGCTAAAAGTTACGGACAGTGTCCCTTTAAATGTCATTTATCAGCAAAAAATGAACGCTGTTGTTTTTCGTTATTAAAAATTATACAAACTTTCATTTAAACAATGTTTACCTCTTATTTCAAAGTTCAGTCTCTGTTAGACTAGACATTTGAATCTGCAGATTTCTTGTACTTTAATATCTTCTCCATTTCATATTTACCTGAAATCACTGAAAACAACAGTCATGGACCTTTCAAACTGTGTGATAAACAAAGGGTAAATGGCATGTATTCACGTTGCGCCATTTTATTGAGAATGAGTGTCTAGCCACTCCATTTTTCATCCGATCTTAACCAAATTTACGTAGTAGAACTTTATATGTCCACAAAATCTCAGATAAGTTCTTGAATCAGCCATATTAGATTGCTGATATACAAGTTATCTGCCATTGAATTGGCAAAAATGAATATAATTTTGCCTTAAGTTTAAAAAAAAGGGCGAACTTGCCCCTCCATTTTTTAGCTCTACTGATCAGAGATCAGCAGAGCTTATGCCGTGGTGCGGCGTCCGTCGTCCCTCCGTAAACTTTTATTTGTAGCTACAACTCCTCTGAAACTACTGGATGGATATTCATGAAACTTTACAGAAATGTTGCCCATAAAGTCTAGTTGATCCTAGCAAAAATTCATGTTGATGCGAAATCCAAGATGGCCGCCAAAGCTAAAAATAGAGTTTTAAAATACAAGTTTGTAGCGACTACTTCTTGAAAACTATAAGTGATATTGATATGGGACTTTTTCTAAAATGATCAGCATGACATGATGTTGATCCTAGTCAAAAATCGTTTTGATTGAACGTTAAACATGGCTGCCAGCGGCCATCTTTGTTTACATAGAGTTATATAGTAAAAACTTGTAGCGACTACTCCTCTGAAACTACTTGGCGGATTGTCATGAAACGTTACAGGAATGTTGCTCTTGATGTCTAATTGATCCTAGAAAAATTTCAGGTCGGCCGGAAATTCAAGATGGCCGTCACAGCTAAAAATAGATTTTTAAAAAATAAGTTTGTAGCGACTACTTCTTGAAAACTATAAGTGATATTGATATGGGACTTTTTCTAAAATGATCAGCATGACATGATGTAGATCCTTGTGGAAAATTATTTTGATTCGACGTTAAACATGGCTGCCAGTGGCCATCTTTGGTTACCTAGAGTTATATAGTAAAAACTTGTAGCGACTACTCCTCTGAAACTACTTGACGGATGTTCATGAAACTTCACAGGAATGTTGCTCTTGATGTCTAGTTGATCCTAGAAAAATTTCAGGTCGGCCGGAAATTCAAGATGGCCACCACAGCTAAAAATAGATTTAAAATAAATAAGTTTGTAGCGACTACTTCTTCAAAACAATAAGAGATATTGATATGGGACTTTTTCTAAAATGATCAGTATGACATGATGTTGGTCCTTGTCGAAAATCGTTTTGATTTGACGTTAAACATGGCTGCCAGCGGCCATCTTTGTTTACATAGAGTTATATAATGAAAACTTGTAGCGACTACTTCTCTGAAACTACTTGACGGATTTTCATGAAACTTCACAGGAATGTTGCTCTTAATGTCTAATTGATCCTAGCAAAATTTCAGGTCGGCCGGAAATTCAAGATGGCCACCACGGTTAAAAATAGATTTTCAAAAAACAAGTCTGTAGCGACTACTTCCTGAAATCAAAATCAATCAGTAGAGCTTCAAGGTCATTGACCTCTTGTTATTTGATCTGAACAAGACTTACACAGTAGTTATATTTGCATTGGGTCGTAACGAGTTCTTGAACCAGCCTGATACAATTGCTAATAGCTGAGTTGTGGCCCTTAAATCATCAAAAATTTCATAACTTGGAATTGTCACGGTACTTTAAAAATCAGGGCCCTGTTTATATAATATAACTTACGACCATTTTGATCGTAAATCAATTTCTTAAATGCTTCACTATAAATTACACTTTGCAAATAAACATGATTTCATTTCATTTTCTTATACATATGATATTTCTGCACTACGTGAACACATAATGTCTGCATTGAATGCTTTAAAGCAAAAAAAGTGAACGATTTTAAACTTTAAGAAACTTCTATCGTAAGTTGTTTAATAAAACACTGGGCCCTGTTTTATTTTTCATCTGATCTTAGCCCAACTGTTACATAATTTGTATAATAATGAAATCTTGGACATGTTCGATCGTATCAAAGTGAGTAGCCCTTGAATGTGCAAAAATACATATTTTGATATTGTTAATCATACATATCCGTTTGTATTAAAGTGTGAGATATCTCCCGATTTTTGTCACGTGATATTTTGGATAGGGTTCACTTCAAAATAGACTGTTTTTCCCTCGACTCATGTAAGAAAAGTATTATATTTTCTTTCATACTGGACTGAATTGCATGCAACAAAGTGCACATTCCCCGCATAAATCAGTTAAATACACGTATTAACACCAATTCTTCCAAACATTTGTCGTTGCGGAGTTTGTCCCGAGCAACCCCCTAATTGTTTGTGGTAGGGTGCACATCTCTGCCGTAAATCGATCGATATATGCATTTTCCCGATCATATAGACTGGTTTTACTAGTTTGTGAGTTGCCTGGAACTATTCTAAGACATGTACCTCCTTTCAAGCATGATAAACTTGATTTTTAACCAGAATATGCAGGAAACCAGTATATGATAGGGTGCACACATAAAATAATAAATGATAGGGCACACACTCTAAAGAAATATACTCAACAAAAAAAGAAACTTCCACAAGTTTACCCATACATGTAGACCCAATGAAAATATATTTTGTTTGGTCTTATATGTTAATAACTTTGTTAAAAGGCCAGCACTGTCATGAAAACAATTTTCCTTGAATCAAACTTGTACGCACAGTTATTCCCCTTGTTTTGGTTTAAACATATTTCCGGGTCTTGTGGTTTAAACTTTGATTTAACACAGTTCTGTTCACTCACTTTTGCACCATACAGCTTTCAAGAATGAATATTTTCAGATTACCTCCCTTTATAATACAAATATAGTGATTTCGCAATTTGAATAAAACATGTTTTAGCAGCAACACGCTAACTCTGGTTTTTGATGATTATTAATATTGATCAGAATGACAGTGATAAGTATAAAATGATGAAATTATATCTAGATTGGTGTACAAAGTTTTAACAAAGTCAACCCTATGCAAATCACAGCTTAAAATGCGGAAGTTTCTTTTTTTGTTCAGTATAGTAGGATAACATTTATTGCAAACAGTTGTCAGTCAATTGTTTACATTTGCAGATGGTCGTATCTTCTTATCTCTTGCACTTGGTGCACACTGGTTGACACATCTCGCAACGAATATGTCAGCATATTTTGTAGCTGTTTTTGTAAAACTGTTGGCAAATCTTTTAATTGGCATTCCTTTCTCACAAATCCATTTCTTCTAAAATTGACATGATCTGACCTAGCTTAACATTTAGTTCCATCTGTCATTCCTGTAAAGTGTTTCCACATTCCATCCCTAAAATATCTACATCACCTGAACTTTCAGTGAGAACTTGTTTCAGTTTCTTTCCATCAAATGTCAGACAAGCTGATTGGTGTTTTGAATCGTTACTGATTGTTCCAATAATGTCATAATATCCCAGTATTCATTTCACCACAGACAACATATGGGTCAAATCTTCTGAGGACACTGAACGATGGAACTGCAAAGTTTATATCGGACATTTCTGGTGTGTATCTACCCTTTTCAGCTTCGCCAGACACAACTTGGGAATCATTCTTGAAACCACTCATAAAGTTTATGAATCAACCTGCAAATAACCTCCATCCTAATTTCCAGAATGCTTTTGTTTCTTCTCAATATCGCATTTGGGATGTATTGGTACAATTAAACCACCTTACAACATCTGTCTGTAGCAAAAAAGCTATATTCGTCAATGGAAATGATTCAGAATTTACCTGTTTGAAGAATAACTGCAAGACCTTGTCAAATCCACCTGCTGATAGTCTATCTAGAACTGTTGGTGTCATTTCAATCATCTCTTCAATAATGTTTGCAGGCTCATCCTCGTTAGAATCGCTTTGTGTGTTTTCACATGTAGTTGACGTAAATGAAATGTTCTCTGCTGCATCAGCTACTCAGAAGAGAGCACGGGGTATTAGAGCTTTTGGCTTCTTTTGAAGAGGCGGCTGCCTACACAATGGCGAGTTCATCATTCCGGGTTCTGCCTTTAATGGGGACGATATCCGTTACATTCCAATTTTCTGTTTATCTCACCATCTGGGTCTTTTTAATGACAGATTTCATTTTCTGGCTTTTCCCGTGGCGGACCTTAAAAACAATAAAAAAAGATATATATAAAAAAATACTCCACAAGTTAAATTCCACCTCTCGTTTTTTTACATATTTCTGTGTTGTTTTGGTCAATTCTTACACATAGCTATGTTACTCCCCACCCCTCGAAACTGGAATATTTTTATTTCATTTTTATTTTTTTACGTATTTCTGTGTTGTTTTGGTCAATTTTTACATAGCTTCTTACACATATATGTTGCCCTCCCACCCCATCCCTGCCTCTCCCGCACCTGCACCTGCACCCCCAGCCCAACCCCTACTCAAAACTCGATTTTTAATAATATATATATTTTTTTACATATTTCTGTGTTGTTTTGGTCAATTCTTACACATGTTGAATGAAAGAAAACATAACATTTTTCTTACCTGAGTCGAGGGAAAAACAGTCTATTTTGAAGTGAACCCTATCCAAAATATCATGTGACAAAAAACGGGTTCCCCACCATGTATCTGCCCTGCAAAAAAAACATAATATGTCTTGTTCATCTATACTATACTTGTAAAGAATGTTTATTTCAATGAAAGCTGAAAAACAGCTTATCTTGATGCGCCCGCCCTTTCACCTGTTACAAGAGCCTTTGTTTGCCAGTAGAGCATCCACAGGCCCTGTTGGGCCTCTTTTTGGTTCATATTTGGCAATGTATAAAGGGTTTAACTATTTCGTTTGCATTTATTTCATTTTTTTTATTTGATGAAGTTATCTCGGTCAAAGAAAAATACATTGCATACATACATGCATGTACAAATAAAAAAACTAGCAATGTTAGAAACAGCAGCGTGACAGCCCTTAAATTATTTACCGTAATGTAAAAAATACAAAAGATTAAATTTGCTTTAACACTCTAGCTCCTCAATTTTCCATCTGATCTTTACCAAACTTGTTCAAAATGCTGCCCCGCCCACACCCATCCGCCCTCCACCTCCACCATCACCACCACTAACACACATGCACATACACACTCTATCTAACCTTTCTGATATTTACCTAACCTCATCATATTGTTTATATCAGTGACATCCTGAACAAGTTTAACAGCCAAACTTGAGCAGAATCAGCAGAATCATTGCCCTTGATTGAATGAAAAGAGGCTCATTTCCACCAAACTTGTCAGAAGTTGTTTATCAGTGAGATAAAAAATTGATTTAAAAAAAAAAACTATGGACACATGATACAGCGGTAAAATAGTAGTAGTCCACTCAGCCTGTGAACCCACATCAAACTAATTGCAACAGAAATGATTTTCTGATTTTCTGATAGATACATATAATGTAAAAAATCACAAAAAAGTCTAGAAAAATCTAGACAGGGTAAATAAAAAAATTCATGGCTCAAAAATGTGCATTTTTCATAAAATCACTGCTGCTTTATGTGTACTTATATCTGCAACATTGTGTTACGAATAATACATTTCAAAGAGGTATTACAATATAAAGATATAGCTAAATAATAAAAATTGAAAAGTTTGAATGAACAATGCATATAAATGCCTATTTTAGCACTGTTTCTTAAAATTTGCATATTGAATTACCCCACCCACTTAATGGATCTGCATTTCAGTGTAAAACTGTGTTATAATCAGTTTCATAGAACATTGTTGTGTAAACATTCGTAATAAGATCGACGATGAAGCATTGGGGGTGAAACATTGACTAATGTATGATAATCGTCGGCATTGTCGGCAACTATAAATACCCACGTCGGCATTGTCGGCAACTATAAATACCCAAGTCTTTGGCATTAAAATGTTATTCTTTAAGTATTTGCAACAGAAACACTTTACCTGCACAGGAACTGTTATTGTGAAAAGCATTAGGTAGTCGCAGTATGACTGACGAAGCTTTAAGAACACACATATCTATATCATTCTGTACATATCTGACAGTGCTTGATAAAACAATACCTTGATTAAGGATCCTTCTTATTACTTGACTTACATAAACTTTATTCATTTTTGCTAGCAAAATATGATCTCTGTGATCCAAGCTTCTTTGATAATAACTTTGGAGAGAGATAAGGAAACATTACCATGAGTTTTTCAATACCAAGTGATGATACTCATGAAAATACGTCCAAATAAACAAACACATGCTAGCGCACTAGTTTGTTTATGCACACTCTCACTCAGGCTAGAAATCCCATATTGAAAAACTCATGGTAATTACGTTATCTAATACATTTTTCTAAACTGTCAGTGTTTTTTTTTATTTGCAATACAAAATTACAGTATTTTTGCGCCCAAACTATTGTCAGTACAATATTATAGTCGTAATACGACATCTTTTAGATTATAACTGTGATCATTTACATGTATACTGTTCCTTGTAACAAATTTGACTTGCATGGAATTCTTTGCTAGACAAATATAACCAGTATGACCTCTACTTCTTGGAATATACTTTTGGGTCAGATTATGGCATGTTAAAGTCCCTTCAAGTGGCAATTTTATAACATATACCCCGTTTCTAAACCTGTACATAACTAAAACATTTTGAGACTCCTAACTCTATAGACACAATATAAACGGCTTTAACCAGCCAGAATAAACTCCAAAACTGCAGCGTCAAATTAAAAGTTATCAACTCATAATTATTTTTACGCACGTTTAATCGGTACATATAAATAAGTATATGACCTAAAAACATGGATAGAGTTTTAATAAACAGTTTTCTAGTGCAATTTTGCCATTATTTGGCGGGTTACTTCTTTAACTTCTTTAACATTTTAATTGTGTACTGTTAATGCAGTCACTACTCTGTTTATATGCATAGAGCCTTACAGTAACTTACAGCCAGACTATGCTAATACAAACGCAAAATCAAATAGTTAACATAGTTTGTGGAAGACTTATAACTTGGGAGCCTACGCAATCAACTAAATAGAATATAATAATACCTTGAAACATATGCCAAATTTATTATCTCAATTTAATATCACGAACACATCTAAGAACTAGTGCACTTTTGTCTTGTGCCCTATGAATGACCCTGCTTACTATGAAGCAGGGCCAACTTGTCATTTTGCAGTATAGGTAGTGCATACATGACAAATATGTATTAACACACATTAAAAAGTTAGCATACCAAAAAAAGTAAAATTAGATCAAAATCATAAGGGAAATCAGATAAACACGAAATATGGCGGTAATATTTTCTGACTTAAATATGTTTTCTACTCAAAATTATGGACATAAGTGAAGAGGTTTCAAATGTCAACATCCTCTTCTGGTGCTTTTGTAATATGACTTTCATTCTTGAAAATATCACTAGTCATAATAAATGGTGACCAGGATAGGTTGTGGAAGTCTTGATAGTGCTATTGCATCGATCAGAACGGTAAATTGTGTGTATCTATGCCTACAACATTAAATACACACTAATTGTAATTAGGAAGTATTAGTACTTCACCCCACCTTGCAGTATGGCATGACACAATTACAAATGCTAAGAACCACAGTAGTGGCGTAATGGTAGAGCATCCGCCTCGCATGCAGGATGTCGTGGGTTCAATACCCGCGTCATACCAGTGACTTTAGAAAATGATACTAGAAGCTCCATTGCTTGACGCTCAGCATATCAGCATATAAAGGGTAGCCCTAGGACTGGTCGGCCTGGTGTCAGTATAATGTGACTGGGTTGGGTAACATGTCATGTGTCTATAATGATCAACCCTGCAACCGATATATAAATCGGTAAGGGGTATTCAAACTTTTGGAGATGTTTTTTTTGTGATGTATTGATTTGGCATTAGCATTCAATAGTGAAAGCTATGAGAATTATGGCATAGAAGTAGTATAACTTACAAGTATAATGCTGCAACATCAATTACTATAGTATAATATGCTAAACTATATAAGGATATTTACCCATGGTGTTGTGATAGTTTTGTGTAGAAACTAACAGTTAGTCATATTTAAATAATTGTCTAAAAACCTTTCAGCTCTATTATGACTATTAATATGGTATTTTCAATAATTGTGCGCAGTTGCAGCGTAAGTTTTATGATCATTACGAATGAGGCTAACAATAACGCTAACAATGGATTAATAAATGATTGCCGACAGCTACAATATAATGGTCAATATATTATCCGCCCTCCACCCACACCCCCACACTCACTCCCATCCCCACCCCAACAACCGGCGCTTCACCATTCATCTTAATTTCAGTATTTACTTTTCACTCTTCCAAAAATAATTATCAAGGAATGATGCTAAGAATGGGATATTAATAGCTGCCGGCAATGCCGACGGCTACCATATAGAGGCCAATATATTAACCCAACATTTTATCATCAATCTTAATTTGAGTAGTTGTCTTAAACTGTAACAAGAAATGCATATAACATAACTTTACCTTTGATATGCAATATGTGATTTCAGTGGGTGGGGTAATTCAATACATACTTTTCAACAAACAGCGTTAGAATATACCTGTATTTTGTAATTGTTCAAAGATGTATTTGTTATGATTAACTAAGGTCTTAATAGTGTAATACATCATTAAAATGTCTTATTCCCAATAAAATGCAGCAGCTACAAATAACTCTAAATCTGGTGGTGTTTTATGAAAAGCTTAAATATAGGAGCTATAAAAAACTTATTTCCCCTATCCAGATTTTTCTAGACTTTTTTGTGTTTTTTCGCAATATATGTAACTATCAGAAAATCAGTAAATCATTTCTGTTGCAATTAGTTTGATGTTCAGTGGTACAATTTCACAGGCTGAGTGGACTATAGAGCGATACAGGCCCTCTTGGACCCGTTGTTTAAAACGGTTTTAAAACATTATTTATTTTTTTAAGAATGAAAAAGCAACAATTAAGATTTCAGAATCGATGTCCAACATTGCTACTTGAAATTACATGTGTTTTTTATGTACCTATCAATGTTTTCCGCCACCAGAGGGGAGGTGGCGGGCAAACTCGAGGAATTAGACAGCACTGCATGATGACACCAGGGTAGGGAATTAGAACCCGGTACCAATAGGGGGATATTTGATACTGAGTATATTGGTAGATACAAAAAAAACACACAAAAAAAAACAACATTGATAAGAAGTTGGATTTTGGCTTTAAATGAAAATGCTGCCAGGACATGATAACAAGATCTGTGTTTTCATCCCAGACGTAGAAGTACAGTGAAATTAACTAGTATATCCGACCACTTAACTTTACCAACATCATGTTGTATCCGACCGTGTGTCTTGGCACTGGCAAAATCCTTTTATATTCTATTTACAGTGACCCTTGGTTTTACGGAACCTGCTGTTTCCGGTATCCGATACTGTTTTGAAGTCCCAACTGACATAATTGTATCAAATTAACACCTCATTAACCGACACATAGATCTTGACCTTACCTTTTCTGACCGTCAAACTGTTTTTAGCTCTACTGATCAGAGATCAGCAGAGCTTATGCCGTGGTGCGGCGTCCGTCGTCCGTCCGTCTGTCTGTCCGTCCGTCTGTCCGTCCGTTAACTTTTATTTGTAGCGACTACTCCTCTGAAACTACTGGATGGATATTCATAAAACTTTACAGAAATGTTGCCCATGAAGTCTAGTTGATCCTAGCAAAAATTCATGTTGATGTGAAATCCAAGATGGCCGCCAAAGCTAAAAATAGATTTTTTAAATTCAAGTTTGTAGCGACTACTTCTTGAAAACTATAAGTGATATTGATATGGGACTTTTTCTTAAATGATCAGCATGACATGATGTTGGTCCTTGTCGAAAATCGGTTTGATTCGACGTTAAACATGGCTGCCAGCGGCCATCTTTGTTTACATAGAGTTATATAATGAAAACTTGTAGCGACTACTCCTCTGAAACTACTTGACGGATTTTCATGAAACTTCACAGGAATGTTGCTCTTGATGTCTAAATGATCCTAGCAAAATTTCAGGTCGGCCGGAAATTCAAGATGGCCGCCACGGCTAAAAATAAATTTTCAAAATACAAGTTTGTAGCGACTACTTCTTGAAAACTATAAGTGATATTGATATGGGACTTTTTCTAAAATGATCAGCATGACATGATGTTGGTCCTTATCAAAAATCGTTTTGATTCGACGTTAAACGTGGCTGCCAGCGGCCATCTTTGTTTACATAGAGTTATATAGTAAAAACTTGTAGCGACTACTCCTCTGAAACTACTTGGCGGATTTTCATGAAACTTTACAGGAATGTTGCTCTGAATGTCTAATTGATCCTAGCAAAATTTCAGATCGGCCAGAAATTCAAGATGGCTGCCACAGTTAAAAATAGATTTTTAAAAAATAAGTTTGTAGCAACTACTTCTTGAAAATTATAAGTGATATTGATATGGGACTTTTTCTAAAATGATCAGCATGACATGATGGTTATCCGAGTCGAACATTATTTTGATTCGACATTAAACATGGCTGCCAGTGGCCATCTTTGTTTACATAGAGTTATATAATGAAAACTTGTAGCGACTACTCCTCTGAAACTACTTGACGGATTTTCATGAAACTTCACAGAAATGTTGCTCTTGATGTCTTATTGATTCTAGCAAAATTTCAGGTCGGCCGGAAATTCAAGATGGCCGCCATGGCTGAAAATAGATTTTCAAAATACAAGTTTGTAGCGACTACCTCTTGAAAACTATAAGTGATATTGATATGGGACTTTTTCTAAAGACATGATGTTGGTCCTTGTCGAAAATCGTTTTGATTCGATGTTAAACATGGCTGCCAGCGGCCATCTTTGTTTACATAGAGTTATATAATGAAAACTTGTAGCGACTACTCCTCTGAAACTACTTGACGGATTTTCATGAAACTTCACACGAATGTTGCTCTTGATGTCTAATTGATCCTAGCAAAATTTCAGGTCGGCCGAAAATTAAAGATGGCCGCCAGGGCTAAAAATAGATTTTTAAAAAATAAGTTTGTAGCGACTACTTCTTGAAAACTATAAGAGATATTGATATGGGACTTTTTCTAATATGATCAGCATGACATGATGTTGGTCCTTGTCGAAAATCGTTTTGATTCGACTTTAAACATGGCTGCCAGTGGCCATCTTTGTTTACATAGAGTTATATAATGAAAACTTGTAGCGATTACTCCTCTGAAACTACTTTACGGATTTTCATAAAACTTCACAGGAATGTTGCTCTCGATGTCTTATTGATCCTAGCAAAATTTCAGGTCAGCCGGAAAATCAAGATGGCCGCCACGGCTAAAAATAGATTTAAAAAAAATAAGATTGTAGCGACGACTTCTTGAAAACTATAAGAGATATTGATATGGGACTTTTTCTAAAATGATCAGCATGACATGATGGTTATCCGAGTTGAACATTATTTTGATTCGACGTTAAACATGGCTGCCAGTGGCCATCTTTGTTTACATAGAGTTATATAATGAATACTTGTAGCGACTACTCCTCTGAAAGTACTTGACGGATTTTCATGAAACTTCACAGAAATGTTGCTCTTGATGTCTAATTGATCCTAGCAAAATTTCAGGTCGGCCGGAAATTCAAGATGGCCGCCACGGCTAAAAAATAGTTTTTCAAAAATCAAGTTTGTAGTCACTACTTCCTGAAATCAAAATCAATCAGTAGAGCTTCAAGGTCATTGACCTCTTGTTTAAAAACATTTTCCAACTCAGCTACCCTGAAGATAAGCAAGCGTCACTGTAACAATGATCACCTATAATGTGTAGTGAACGATAATCGGGTATTTACCATTGTCATCATGAACACCCTATTTGTGAGCGAAATTTATGTTTGTGAATAAGACATGATAAATTCTCGATCATTTAATTTCTCACATGAATGTCTGTTGCTAAATGAACGCATGAGACAAATGTAATGAACTTGTGTTGTTTTTTAAGATACATGGAACATAAACAAAATGTGATACATTGTACAATTAATACTTTTTTAAACCTTAATACAATGTATATTTTATACTTTATCTTTTACATTTTATATATATTAAAACACTGTATATCTTATGGTAGTATGTACCTACCATAGAGCCATGATTCCTGTGCCTTTAAGAATCAGCTGGACCCAGTACCGACCCCCGTACACATTTTTACGGCAAGGTTTCTGAAGGCATAGAACAAACCTAGAACAAACCTTAAATACCACAACTGCATGCAGATGACTCACCAAAGAGAGGAAAGACACGCCGATATTGTCAGTGTTCAAAGACCACTGTTAGAGGACTGTTAATTTCCGACATTTGCCTTGTTTACATTTGAAATAATCTCGTTCTCTTGTGACGTCTCGTTCCGTATTTGGAAACCTAACCCCGCCTTACTCAAACACCTGACGCTTTCCTGTTAACGTTGTTGCTTTGTGTCAGCTGTGGGCGGGTTTAAGTTTTGCGTGATATTTTAAATGGTAAAACCTTTAAGAAAAATATGTCTGCTGAAACACGGAGTCTTACAAAAAAATCCCTAAATCAGCGAGATATTTTTCTCTTTGGTGAGTTGTATGCATGCACGCATGGTTTTGAAAGTTAAGTCTATTGAAATATGTGGTTGTTCATGCAGGCTTTGCTTGATGTCTTCAAAAACCTAAAGGATCGCATCGTAGCTCTGTGGTAGGTACACACCATACTAAGAGCTACAATTCTCGCATCTAGTTTTACTGTATCACATAGGACTTTGACAGTTCTGTATTTATTTTGTAGGTTCGAATCGGCATCGGGTTAGACAAAAGTACAGGCATGTGGTGGAGCAAACAGCTATAAACAGTTATGTTGGCACTAGAACGAGCTCGGACACAGTAATTCCACAAATGCTATGGAAACATAAACATATTTATTACTGCTTTGTAATAAGTACTGTTAAACAACAACTCAACATAAGGCCTTTATTTGTTTATTATTCGTTGTATGAACCATTAAGATAGGGAAGAGCCGTTAAGGAGGAGGGGGGAAAAAATAACTGGAAAAGCTATTTTCTATTTCGTTGGAAAGCAAAAGAGAATGGAATGTTCATGTCTGAGAGGAGGTCAAATGAAAATGAAAGCAATGAAATTCCCTTCGAAAATATAACTTTTTATCATAGGCAGGTTTGTAAAACTAATAATAAAAACATGAAGGCCTAAAGTTCAGTTGTACATGTATATGAATTAACATGACACCAGTACTTAGATATCTCCGCCCTATTGTTGATGTCGGAGTATATTGACACAATAGGTTATATTATAATACAATTGCACATGCTTTATTATTCTGTTGCACCTGCTATTGTTTGTCGGAGGTATAGTATTGGTTTGATTGATTAAAATGGATAAGTGATATACAGCTGGCGACATGTTACTTGTGAGATCAAAGTAAATTGTGAAATCCAAGAGTCATTCGCAGTCCAATTTCAAACTCAGCGATGAAATTGTTGGTACAAATGGAAGTTAGAATACCTCTTTCTATTCTGGACATGTTTAACACCTCTTTCTATCCTAGACATGTTTTTTTAAGAGTATTTTAACCTCCAAATAAGTATTGAAATCAATTCAATTTATACTTGGTCAAAAACATGGATTGGAATCATGTATAAATCATATATATCTAAACAGAACCATACCTTCCTATAACCATACAGGAACCCTGTATATGTATCTGCCTAGAAACATACCTTTATGAAACCAAATATGAACCCTATATATCTATGAGAATCATACCTTCCTATAACCATATATGAACCCTATATACCTACATAGAACCATACCTTCCAATAACCATACAGGACCCCTGTACTATATATCTACATAGAACCATATCTTCCTATAATCATATATGAACTATATATATCTACGTAGAACCATACCTTTCTATAACCATATATGAACCGTGTATATCTACCTAGAGCCATACCTTCCTATAACCACACATGAACCCTTTCTACGTAGAGCCATACCGTCACATAACCATATGTGAACCATATATCTATCTACCTAGAACCATACCATAACCATATGTGAAACTTATATGTATCTATGTAGAACTATACTTTCCTATGACCATTTGAACCCTGTATATCTATGTCGAGCCATACCTTCATATAACCATATATGAACCCTGTATATCTTTTTTGAATTGAATTGAATTGGATTTTATAGTCGCACCAACAGCTAAGGTCATATGGCAACTTTCCAGCTTCTACTGGTGGAGGAAGACCCCAGGTGCCCCTCCGGGCAATTTTCGTGCATGGGCGGGCACCTGGGTAGAACCACCGACGTTCCGCAAACCAGCTGGATAGCTTCCTCACATAAAGATTCCTAGGCCCCTGAGGGATCGAACCTACAGCGGTGAGGGGCAAGTGATTGCAAGTCAGAGACTCTTACCACTCGGCCACGGACGCCCCCCTGTATATCTACATAGAGCCATACCTTCCTATAACCATATTTGAACCCTGTATATCTACCTATAGCCATACCTTCCTATAACCATATATGAACCCTGTATATGTACGTAGAACCATACCTTCCAATAACCATATTTGAACCTGTATATCTACCTAGAGCCATACCTTCACATAACCATATATGAAACTTATATACATATATCTGTGTAGAGCCACACCTTCCTATGACCATATATGAACGCTATATATCTACTTAGAGCCATACCTTCCTATGATCATATATGAACCCTATATATCTACATAGAACCATATCTTCCTATAACCATACAGGAAACCTGTATATCTGTCTACCTAGCACCATACCTTTATGAAACCAAATTTGAACCGTATACCTAGAGCCATACCTTCACATAACCATATATGAAACTTATATACATATATCTGTGTAGAGCCACACCTTCCTATGACCATATATGAACGCTATATATCTACTTAGAGCCATACCTTCCTATGATCATATATGAACCCTATATATCTACATAGAACCATATCTTCCTATAACCATGCAGGAAACCTGTTTATCTGTCTACCTAGAACCATACCTTCCTATAACCATATATGAACCATATATCTATATATATCTATATAGAAACATACCTTCCTATGGCCATATATGAACCTTGTATATCTACGTAGAACCATACCTTCCTATGACCATATAGAACCCTGTATATCTATGTAGAGCCATACCTTCATATAACCATATATGAACCCTGTATATCTACCTAGAGCCATACCTTCCAATGACCATATTTGAACCCTGTATATCTACCTAGAGCCATACCTTCATATAACCATATATGAACCCTGTATATCTACCTAAAGCCATACCCTTCAATAACACTATTTGAACCCTGTATTTCTACCTAGAGCCATACCTTCTAATAACCATATATGAACCCTGTATATCTACATAGAACCATACCTTCCAATAACCATATTAATTTGCTGTATACTAGAGCCATACCTTCACATAACCATATATGAACCTTATATATATGTATATATGTGTAGAGCCATACCTCCCTATGACCTACCTTCCTATGACCATATATGAATGCTATATATCTATATAGAACCATAACTTCCTACAACCATACAGGAAAACTGTCTACCTAGAACCATACCTTCCTATAACCATATATGAACCGTATATCTACATAGAACCATACCTTTCTATAACCGTATATGAACCCTGTGTATCTACATAGAGTCATACCATTCTATAACCATTTTTGAACCTGTATATCTACCTAAAGCCATACCTTCACATAACCATATATGAACCTTATATATATCTGTGTAAAGCCATACCTTCCTATGACCATATATGAATGCTATATATCTATGTAGAGCCATACCTTCATATAACCATATATGAACCCTATATATCTACCTAGAACCATATCTTCCTGTGACCATATATGAACCGTATATCTATCTACGTAGAACCATACCTTCCTATGACCATATATGAACCCTGTATATCTGCATAGAACCATACCATTCTATAACCATATATGAACCCTGCATATCTACGTAGAAACATACCTTCACATAACCATATATGAACCCTTTATATATCTATATAGAAACATACCTTCCTATGACCATATATGAACCGTGTATATCTATTTACCTAGAGCCATACCTTCCAATAACCATATTTGAACCTGTATATCAACCTAAGGCCATAACTTTCTTTAACCATATATGAACCCTGTATATCTACCTAGAGCCATACCTCCCAATAACCATATTTGAACCCTGTATATCTACCTAGAGCCATACCTTCATATAACCATATATGAACCCTGTATATCTACCTAGAGCCATACCCTTCAATAACACTATTTGAACCCTGTATATCTACCTAGAGCCATACCTTCATATAACCATATATGAACCCTGTATATCTACATAGAACCATACCTTCCAATAACCATATTTGCTGTATATCTACCTAGAGCCATACCTTCCAATAACCATATATGAACCTTATATATATATATATATATCTGTGTAGAGCCATACATTCCTATGACCATATAAAAACTCTATATAGAAACATACCTTCCTATGACCATAAATAAACCCTGTATATCTACATTGAGCCATACCTTCCTATGAGCATATATGAACCCTATATATCTACATAGAACCATACCTTCCTATGGGCATATATAACCCTATATATCTACATAGAACCATATCTTCCTATAAGCCCCCGTGTGGTTGCCGGGGTAGAATACAACCACTGCAAACACACCGTCACATGCAGAGGGGTAGGACCCTCCCATTCATATTCATTTTGTCATTTTTTGTTCATGCTCATTAAAGGTCTTCATCATGACCACTGCATTGTTTCAGGTGCCATCTCGCTCACATCACTAAGAGCAGTGGCAGAAAATCAATAAACGTGGCTCCGGCGTAAATGGAGTTTTTACGATAGAATTTGCAGCAACTCTGAAGTTCAGGGTGAGAAGGTTCTAGGCCCATTTTCCATATTTTATCTCGATGTACATGGAAGATGAGCCTGGCATGTTCATGCCTGTTAGGCGCCATATAACCTGTAATGTGTTGGTGCGCCTTAAAACCCAAATTCAATTCAATTCTTCCTATAACCATACAGGAAACCTGTAAATCTGTCTACCTAGAACCATACCTTTATGAAACCAAATATGAACCGTATATCTATATAGAACCATATCTTCCTATAACCATACGGGAAACCTTGTATATCTATCTACTTAGAACCATACCTTCCAATAACCATATTTGAACCCTGTATATCTACCTAGAGCCATACCTTCCTATAACCATATATGAACCTTCCAATAACATATTTGCTGTATATCTACCTAGAGCCATACCTACACATGACCATATATGAACTTATATATATCTCTATGTAGAACCATACCTTCCTATAACCGTATATGAACTCATTATATCTACGTAGAGCCATACTGTCACATAACCATATGTGAGCCCTATATATATATCTATGTAGAACCATACCTTCCAATGACCATATATGAACCCTATATATCTATGTAGAACCATACCTTCCTATGACCACATATGAACCCTGTATATCTACCTAGAGCCATACCTTCCTATAACCATATATGAACCCTGTATATCTACCTAGAGCCATACCTTCCAATAGCCATATTTGAACCCTGTATATATCAACCCTGTATATATCTACATAGCACCATACCTTCCTATGATCATATATGAACCCTGTGTATCTACCTAGAGCCATACCTTCCTATATAAAACTATATTTCATTAACCATATTTGAACCCTGTATATCTGCCTAGAGCCATACTTTCACATAGCCATATATGAACCTTATATATATCTCTCTTTGTCATATATGAACCATATATATATATATATCTATGTAGAGCCATAGTTTCCAATGACCATATATGAACCCTATATATCTATGTAGAACCATACCTTCCTTTAACCATATATGAACCCTGCATATCTATGTAGAACCATACCTTCCTTTAACCATATATGAACCCTGCATATCTATGTAGAACCATACCTTCCTATGACCATATATGAACCCTGCATATCTATGTAGAACCATACCTTCCTATGACCATATATGAACCCTGCATATCTACATAGAACCATACCTTCCTGTAACCATATATGAACCCTGCATATCTATGTAGAACCATACCTTCCTTTAACCATATATGAACCCTGCATATCTATGTAGAACCATACCTTCCTTTAACCATATATGAACCCTGCATATCTATGTAGAACCATACCTTCCTCTGACCATATATGAACCCTGCATATCTACGTAGAACCATACCTTCCTTTAACCATATATGAACCCTGCATATCTATGTAGAACCATACCTTCCTATGACCATATATGAACCCTGCATATCTATGTAGAACCATACCTTCCTATGACCATATATGAACCCTGCATATCTACATAGAACCATACCTTCCTTTAACCATATATGAACCCTGCATATCTATGTAGAACCATACCTTCCTTTAACCATATATGTACCCTGCATATCTATGTAGAACCATATCTTCCTTTAACCATATATGTACCCTGCATATCTATGTAGAACCATACCTTCCTATAACCATATATGAACCCGGTATATCTGCATAGAACCATACCTTCCTTTAACCATATATAAACCCTATATATCTGCATAGAACCATACCTTCCTATAACCATATATGAACCCAGTATATCTGCATAGAACCATACCTTCCTTTAACCATATATGAACCCGGTATATCTGCATAGAACCATACCTTCCTATGACCATATATTAACCCTATATATCTATGTAGAACCATACCTTCCTTTAACCGTATATGAACCCTGCATATCTATGTAGAACCATACCTTCCTATGACCATATATGAACCCTATATATCTACATAGAACCATATCTTCCTATAAACATACAGGAAATCTGTATATCTGTAACTTTATCTTCCTATAACCATACATGAACCCTGCATGTCTAGGTAAAGCCATACCTTCCTGTGACCATATATGATCCCTAAATATCTACGTTGAACCATATCTTCCTATACCATATATGATGAACCATATCTTCCTATAACCATATATGAAACCTATATATATATCTATGTAGAACCATACCTTCCACTGACCATATATGAACCCTATATATCTACGTAGAACCATACCTTCCTATAACCCTATATGAACCCTATATATCTACGTAGAATCATATTTTCCTATAACCATAATTATATGAACCCTATATAATTATATGTCTATCTAGAGCCTTACTTTCCTATTACCACACATGAACCCTGTATTTCTACGTAGAGCCATACTGTCACATAACCATATGTGAACCCTATATGTATCTATGTAGAACCATACCTTCCTATGACCACATATGAACCCTGTATATCTACCTAGAGCCATACCTTCCAATAACCATATTTGAACCCTGTATATCTACCTAGAGCCATACTTTCACATAGCCATATATGAACCTTATATATATCTCTATGTAGAACCATACCTTCCTATAACCGTATATGAACTCCTTATATCTACGTAGAGCCATACCATCACATAACAATATGTGAGCCCTATATATATATCTATGTAGAACCATACCTTCCTATGACCATATATGAACCCCACTATTTATCTACGTAGAGCCATACCGTCACATAACCATATGTGAACCCTGTATATATCAACCCTGTATATATCTACATAGCACCATACCTTCCTATGATCATATATGAACCCTGTGTATCTACCTAGAGCCATACCTTCCTATATAAAACTATATTTCATTAACCATATTTGAACCCTGTATATCTACCTAGAGCTATACTTTCACATAGCCATATATGAACCTTATATATATCTCTCTATGTCATATATGAACCTTATATATATATACCTCTATGTAGAGCCATAGTTTCCAATGACCATATATGAACCCTATATATCTATGTAGAACCATACCTTCCTTTAACCATATATGAACCCTGCATATCTATGTAGAACCATACCTTCCTATGACCATATATGAACCCTGCATATCTATGTAGAACCATACCTTCCTATGACCATATATGAACCCTGCATATCTACATAGAACCATACCTTCCTTTAACCATATATGAACCCTGCATATCTATGTAGAACCATACCTTCCTATAACCGTATATGAACCCTGCATATCTATGTAGAACCATACCTTCCTATGACCATATATGAACCCTGCATATCTACATAGAACCATACCTTCCTTTAACCATATATGAACCCTGCATATCTATGTAGAACCATACCTTCCTTTAACCATATATGAACCCTGCATATCTATGTAGAACCATACCTTCCTATGACCATATATGAACCCTGCATATCTATGTAGAACCATACCTTCCTTTAACCATATATGAACCCTGCATATCTACATAGAACCATACTTTCCTTTAACCATATATGAACCCTGCATATCTATGTAGAACCATACCTTCCTTTAACCATATATAAACCCTATATATCTATGTAGAACCATACCTTCCTATGACCATATATGAACCCTGCATATCTATGTAGAACCATACCTTCCTATGACCATATATGAACCCTGCATATCTACATAGAACCATACCTTCCTTTAACCATATATGAACCCTGCATATCTATGTAGAACCATACCTTCCTTTAACCATATATGAACCCTGCATATCTATGTAGAACCATACCTTCCTATGACCATATATGAACCCTGCATATCTATGTAGAACCATACCTTCTCTAACCATATATGAACCCTGCATATCTATGTAGAACCATACCTTCCTATGACCATATATGAACCCTGCATATCTATGTAGAACCATACCTTCCTTTAACCATATATGAACCCTGCATATCTACATAGAACCATACTTTCCTTTAACCATATATGAACCCTGCATATCTATGTAGAACCATACCTTCCTCTAACCATATATGAACCCTGCATATCTATGTAGAACCATACCTTCCTCTGACCATATATGAACCCTGCATATATGTAGAACCATACCTTCCTTTAACCATATATGAACCCTGCATATCTACATAGAACCATACTTTCCTTTAACCATATATGAACCCTGCATATCTATGTAGAACCATACCTTCCTATGACCATATATGAACCCTGCAGATCTACGTAGAACCTATACCTTCCTTTTAACCATATATGAACCCTGCATATCTATGTAGAACCATACCTTCCTATGACCATATATGAACCCTGCATATCTACATAGAACCATACCTTCCTTTAAACCATATATGAACCCTGCATATCTATGTAGAACCATACCTTCCTATAACCATATATGAACCCTGAATATCTACATAGAACCATACCTTCCTATGACCATATCTGAACCCTGCATATCTACATAGAACCATACCTTCCTTTAACCATATATGAACCCTGCATATCTATGTAGAACCATACCTTCCTTTAACCATATATGAACCCCTGCATATCTATGTAGAACCATATCTTCCTTTAACCATATATGAACCCTGCATATCTATGTAGAACCATACCTTCCTATAACCATATATAAACCCTATATATCTGCATAGAACCATACCTTCCTATAACCATATATGAACCCGGTATATCTGCATAGAACCATACCTTCCTTTAATCATATATAAACCCTATATATCTGCATAGAACCATACCTTCCTATAACTAATATGAACCCAGTATATCTGCATAGAACCATACCTTCCTTTAACCATATATAAACCCTATATATATATGTAGAACCATACCTTCCTATGACCATATATGAACCCGGTATATCTACATAGAACCATACCTTCCTATTACCATCTATGAACACTGTATACCTAGAAGCATACCTTCCTATAACCATATATGAACACTGTATATCTTCCTAGAACCATATCTTCCTATAACAATTATGAACTCTATATGTCTATGCAGAACCATACCTGCCTATAACCATATATGAACCTTCCAATATCTACCTAGAACCATATATCCCTAGAACCATATATGAACACTGTACCTAGAACCATACCTTCCTGTAACCATATTAACCCTGTATATCTACATAGAACATATATTAACCCTGTATACCTACATAGAACTATACCTTCCTATGGCCATATATGAACTCTGTATATCTGCATAGAGCCATACCTTCCTATAACCATATATGAACCCTAAATATTTACGTAGAACCATACCTTCCTATAACCATATATCAACAGTATATATCTACCTATAGCCATACCTTCACATAACCATAGATGATCCTATATATCTATGTAGATCCATACCTTCCTATAACCATATATGAACCCTATATATCTACCTAGAGCTACACCTTCCAGTAACCATATATGAACCATGTATATTAACTAGAACCATACCTTCCTATAACCATATATGAACCGTATATATTGACGTAGAACCATAACTTCTACAAACATGAAATCCATATAGCTATGTAGAACCATACCTTCCTATGACCATATATGAACCCTGTTGATCTACGTGGAACCATACGTACCTTCCTATAACCATATATGAACTCCGTATATCTACATAGAACAAAACCTTTCTATGACCATATATGAACCAGAACAAAACCTTCCTATAACCATATTTGAACCCTGTATATGTCCCTGGAGCCATACCTTCCTTAGCCGTATATGAACCCTGTATACGTAGAACCATTCCTTCCTATAACCATATATGAACCCTGCACATCTACATAGAACCTTACATTCGGTAGCGCGGCGGATTTGTAACCGGAGGCCCCGGGTTCAATCCTCCGTGGTGCCACTGAGTTCCGTCGGTGTGTTCTTGGGGAAGACACTTTACCTTAGCCTCGTCCGTCGGATGGGGACGTAAACCGGGCGGTCCCGTGTATCGGTCTATCCTCCGAGCATGTTAAAGAACCATAGGAATCTATTCGATAATAAGAGTAGGGCCGGTTCCCGGATTCCTATGTATCCTTCCCCTCTCTCTGGGGTGGCTCTACATAACATATACTGTGTTGATGAGCCGTTAAACAACATTCAATTCAATTCAGTTCTATAACCATATATGAACCGTGTATAGCCATATCTTCCTATAACTAAATGTATATCTGCGTAGAACATGACTTCCTGTAACCGTATATTACTAATACACCATGTTCCTGGATCCGACCCTGTTTGCTTACATGTGCATGTATTAGGAAAGTTGACATTGGGTTTTGCCAGGGGATTTTGTGGGAATCTTGCGGTAATATTTGTTTTGACTTATATTGAAGCTTGTACAAAGTTGAATTACATTGGGTGTGTTCTTTTTGGGTATCTTAAAAACTGCCTCGTCGATTTCTTTAACCCAGAAATGCCACCCTGTGATGGTATACCACAAACCTAATAAAAGAAACTAAAACATAAGAGCTGTATATGTTTAGTGCTGCCGTCAAGTATTTCAGTCAGTTAAACCATGTTGAGATGGTGGTGTTGCTGAACATTTAACTAATTTAACTTCAAGAATGCTGCATGTCCCATTAACTGAAAAACACACCATTCTAAATATAATATACATGTATATATATATATATGCCATTAAAAATTTAAGTTTTTTTATTTTATGTTTATTTTAAATTAAAATGTATCCAAGATCGATTGCATAATTCCGATTTTACTTCTTTCAATACATGTATTTGATCGGTCACCAGATTTATAGGGAATGTGGATTATTCTAACTTGTACATAACACTACAATTGATATTGGAAATAAACACAAAAATAACAAAACGTGCACTTTTAATGGCGTTAAATATATTTGGTTAATTGTCGGAGGCAAAAATACGAATTATTGGGTCTAGACCCTATAATCTGTTATCAGTATCATACGTCCAAGATAATTCGATAGTGTAGGAGATGTAACTGTTCGAAAATAATTTTTGGATCTTGGACCCAACAACTGAATTCGACCAAGCAGTTGACTAAGGACCCAACAATCGCTTCTGAGATTTATTTAAGGCCCGACAACTGACCAAGTTTAAAGGGACACATGGCAATCTTGATTTTTATTTAAACATTTAAATTTGCTTGTCGATTTACTTATCCTGCGTCATTTTGACTTTAAAACTGCTTGCATATAATTAAATAAAAAAATGAGATTTCAATTGTCTTCACTATTTTAACAATTCTTTAAATATAATATTTGTGCAATATTATAAAAAGTTAGTAATATGTAAAAATAATTTGCTTTGAACTGTTCTTACAATTAATATTAATGATTTAACAAATGCAAGTTAAGAAGAAAACTAACGGGACGCCGTGAGTTTTTAAAAAATCAAGATTGCCATGTGTCTCTTTTAAGCTATATATACTCAGTTGCAAAAGAAACTGGACATTTTGAAAAATTTGCTTTACACCCTATCCACTTTTCACCCTATCCTTTTTATGAAGCGACAGTCCCTTAATGATTCGATCTATTGAAAAAAAAATGGCAACATGATATTGGCAATGGAACCAAACATGGTACCAAACATGGCATAGTCATTTTGGAATTTGTGAAATTAATTCTAAAAAAACTTTACACAATTAAATCTATTAAACAAATCTCAGTGTCCACTTTCTTTTGCAACTGAGTAGCCTATAGATATATAATTTAATCTCGAAGTGAGAAAACAAGTGAAAAACACTTGTGAACATATTTAGGTTTCTCACTTTCAAGTAAAATGACAATCCAGACAATGTAATTTATACTCATTGTAGCCGTAATGATTGACATTATAAAGTTTGCTTTTGTACATTAAATGAGGTATAACGTTCCATTGACACATATTCGGTCATATTTTGATATTGAAACATTGTTAGATTGATTGTAAAATAATATATTGCATGTTTTGTGCGTACAGTTTTGTGCGTACACTTACACTGAAATAAAATGTGTGGTTTTACAGAAACAATCATTACCTAGTATGAAAATAAAGTTTTGAATATTGTGTTTATTCATTCATGCAGTGCTGACAGCCAAGCTGAGGTGCACGGAGGCACTTGTGTTTTTTTTACCGATTTATATATCAGTAACATGAATTCTACATTTAATAATGTCATGTAGCTATGTAGTGTGGGGGTGAGGATTTGCCTCGGTGCTTTTTAAAGCCTGGCTACAGCACTGTCATGCCACCATTTTAGTCGGTACACTGATGTATGTCCGTCCTTGCTTTCACTTTTAAAAGTAGGTCAGCAAAGATACAGGATACATGGAAATAGATACAAACACAGAAACATAGGCTACATACATAGATATATATGCAGATATATTCAGACACATATATAGATAATATAGATATATACAGATAGATACATGCATATTAAGTGCATACCTTTTCTATTAGGAGTAAGAAACCCTTGTTAGGGGAAGCGACTTGTTTATTAGGGTTCTTATGGGGGATGACTCCTTTTTGTTGGGGAAGGGGGAGACGACGGGAGGCAACTCCTTTTTTTAGCTCGACTGATCAGAGATCAGCAGAGCTTATGCCGTGGTGCGTCGTCCGTCTGTCCATCTGTCCGTCCGTCTGTCTGTCCGTAAACTTTTATTTGTAGCGACTACTACTCTGAAACTACTGGATGGATATTCATGGAACTTTACAGAAATGTTGCCCATAAAGTCTAGTTGATCCTAGCAAAAATTCATGTTGATGTGAAATCCAAGATGGCCGCCAAAGCTAAAAATAGAGTTTTAAAATACAAATTTGTAGCGACTACTTCTTGAAAACTATAAGTGATATTGATATGGGAATTTTTCTAAAATGATCAGCATGACATGATGTTGATCCGAGTCGAACATTATTTTGATTCAACGTTAAACATGGCTGCCAGTGGCCATCTTTGGTTACATAGAGTTATATAGTAAAAACTTGTAGCGACTACTCCTCTGAAACTACGTGACGGATGTTCATGAAACTTCACAGGAATGTTGCTCTTGATGTCTAGTTGATCCTAGAAAGATTTCAGGCTTGCCGGAATTCAAGATGGCCGCCACAGCTAAAAATAGATTTAAAATAAATAAGTTTGTAGCGACTACTTCCTGAAATCAAAATCAATCAGTAGAGCTTCAAGGTCATTGACCTCTTGTTATCTAGTGGGGGAACGTTTTATTAAGGGAAGCAATTCCTTTATCTTTTTGTCAAGGGTAGTAATTCCGTTTTGTCAGGGGAGGCAACTCGTTTTTTATCACGAGATAACTCCTTTTTAATCGAGGGAAGTAACTCCCTTTGTCAGGGGAGGTAACAACTTTTCAGGGGAAATAACTCCTTTTTAATCAAGGGAAGTAACTCTCTTTGTCAGGGGAGGTAACAACTTCATATCAAGGGAAGTAACTGCTTTTTATCAGGGGAAGTTATTCCGTTTGTCAGGGGAGGCAACTCCTTTTTAATAAAGGGAAGTAACTCCTTTTTATCAAGGGAAGTAATTCCGTTTTGTCAGGGGAGGCAACTCCTTTTTAATCAATGGAAGTAACTCCCTTTTGTCAGGGGAGGTAACAACCTTTCAGGGTTAATAACTCTTTTTATCAAGGGAAATAATTCCGTTTTGTCAGGGGAGGCAACTCGTTTTTTATCGGGAGATAACTCCTTTTTAATCAAGGGAAGTAACTCTCTTTGTCAGGGGAGGTAACAACTTTTCAGGGGAAATAACTCCTTTTTATCAGGGGAAGTAATTCCGTTTTGTCAGGGGAGGCAACTCGTTTTTTATCAGGGGAGATAACTCCTTTTTAATCAAGGGAAGTAACTCCCTTTTGTCAGGGGAGGTAACAACTTTTAAGGGGAAATAACTCCTTTTTATCAGGGGAAGTAATTCCGTTTTGTCAGGGGAGGCAACTCGTTTTTTATAAGGGGAGATAACTCCTTTTTAATCAAGGGAAGTAACTCCTTTTTGTCAGGGGAGGCAACTCCTTTTTAATCAAGGGAAGTAACTCCCTTTTATCAGGGGAGGTAACAACTTTTAAGAGGAACTAACTCCTTTTTATCAGGGGAAGTAATTCCGTTTTGTCAGGGGAGGCAACTCGTTTTTTATCGGGGAGATAACTCCTTTTAAATCAAGGGAAGTAACTCCCTTTTGTCAGAGGAGGTAACGACTTTTCATGGTAAATAACTCTTTTTATCAAGGGATTCCGTTTTGTCAGGGGAGGCAACTCGTTTTTTATCGGGGGAGATAACTCCTTCTTAATCAAGGGAAGTAACTCCCTTTTGTCAGGGGAGGTAACAACTTCATATGAAGGGAAGTAACTCCTTTTTATCAGGGGAAGTAATTCCGTTTTGTCAGGGGAGGCAACTCGTTTTTTATAAGGGGAGATAACTCCCTTTAATCAAGGGAAGTAACTCCCTTTTGTCAGGGGAGGTTACAACTTTTAAGAGGAACTAACTCCTTTTTATCAGGGGAAGTAATTCCGTTTTGTCAGGGAAGGCAACTCGTTTTTTATCAGGGGAGATAACTCCCTTTTGTCAGGGGAGGTAACAACTTTTAAGGGGAAATAACTCCTTTTTATCAGGGGAAGTAATTCCGTTTTGTCAGGGGAGGCAACTCTTTTTTAATCAAGGGAAATAATTCCGTTTTGTCAGGGGAGGCAACTCGTTTTTTATCGGAAGATAACTACTTTTTAATCAAGGGAAGTAACTCCCTTTGTCAGGGGAGGTAACAACTTCATATCAAGGAAAGTAACTCCATTTTATCAAGGGAAGTAATTTCGTTTGTCAGGGGAGGTTACAACTTTTAAGAGGAACTAACTCCTTTTTATCAGGGGAAGTAATTCCGTTTTGTCAGGGAAGGCAACTCGTTTTTTATCAGGGGAGATAACTCCCTTTTGTCAGGGGAGGTAACAACTTTTAAGGGGAAATAACTCCTTTTTATCAGGGGAAGTAATTCCGTTTTGTCAGGGGAGGCAACTCGTTTTTTATAAGGGGAGATAACTCCTTTTTAATCAAGGGAAATAATTCCGTTTTGTCAGGGGAGGCAACTCGTTTTTTATCGGAAGATAACTCCTTTTTAATCAAGGGTAGTAATTCCGTTTTGTCAGGGGAGGCAACTCGTTTTTTATCACGAGATAACTCCTTTTTAATCGAGGGAAGTAACTCCCTTTGTCAGGGGAGGTAACAACTTTTCAGGGGAAATAACTCCTTTTTAATCAAGGGAAGTAACTCTCTTTGTCAGGGGAGGTAACAACTTCATATCAAGGGAAGTAACTGCTTTTTATCAGGGGAAGTTATTCCGTTTGTCAGGGGAGGCAACTCCTTTTTAATCAAGGGAAGTAACTCCTTTTTATCAAGGGAAGTAATTCCGTTTTGTCAGGGGAGGCAACTCCTTTTTAATCAATGGAAGTAACTCCCTTTTGTCAGGGGAGGTAACAACCTTTCAGGGTTAATAACTCTTTTTATCAAGGGAAATAATTCAGTTTTGTCAGGGGAGGCAACTCGTTTTTTATCGGGAGATAACTCCTTTTTAATCAAGGGAAGTAACTCTCTTTGTCAGGGGAGGTAACAACTTTTCAGGGGAAATAACTCCTTTTTATCAGGGGAAGTAATTCCGTTTTGTCAGGGGAGGCAACTCGTTTTTTATCAGGGGAGATAACTCCTTTTTAATCAAGGGAAGTAACTCCCTTTTGTCAGGGGAGGTAACAACTTTTAAGGGGAAATAACTCCTTTTTATCAGGGGAAGTAATTCCGTTTTGTCAGGGGAGGCAACTCGTTTTTTATAAGGGGAGATAACTCCTTTTTAATCAAGGGAAGTAACTCCTTTTTGTCAGGGGAGGCAACTCCTTTTTAATCAAGGGAAGTAACTCCCTTTTATCAGGGGAGGTAACAACTTTTAAGAGGAACTAACTCCTTTTTATCAGGGGAAGTAATTCCGTTTTGTCAGGGGAGGCAACTCGTTTTTTATCGGGGAGATAACTCCTTTTTAATCAAGGGAAGTAACTCCCTTTTGTCAGAGGAGGTAACGACTTTTCATGGTAAATAACTCTTTTTATCAAGGGATTCCGTTTTGTCAGGGGAGGCAACTCGTTTTTTATCGGGGGAGATAACTCCTTCTTAATCAAGGGAAGTAACTCCCTTTTGTCAGGGGAGGTAACAACTTCATATGAAGGGAAGTAACTCCTTTTTATCAGGGGAAGTAATTCCGTTTTGTCAGGGGAGGCAACTCGTTTTTTATAAGGGGAGATAACTCCCTTTAATCAAGGGAAGTAACTCCCTTTTGTCAGGGGAGGTTACAACTTTTAAGAGGAACTAACTCCTTTTTATCAGGGGAAGTAATTCCGTTTTGTCAGGGAAGGCAACTCGTTTTTTATCAGGGGAGATAACTCCCTTTTGTCAGGGGAGGTAACAACTTTTAAGGGGAAATAACTCCTTTTTATCAGGGGAAGTAATTCCGTTTTGTCAGGGGAGGCAACTCTTTTTTTATAAGGGGAGATAACTCCTTTTTAATCAAGGGAAATAATTCCGTTTTGTCAGGGGAGGCAACTCGTTTTTTATCGGAAGATAACTACTTTTTAATCAAGGGAAGTAACTCCCTTTGTCAGGGGAGGTAACAACTTCATATCAAGGAAAGTAACTCCATTTTATCAAGGAAAGTAATTTCGTTTGTCAGGGGAGGTTACAACTTTTAAGAGGAACTAACTCCTTTTTATCAGGGGAGGTAATTCCGTTTTGTCAGGGAAGGCAACTCGTTTTTTATCAGGGGAGATAACTCCCTTTTGTCAGGGGAGGTAACAACTTTTAAGGGGAAATAACTCCTTTTTATCAGGGGAAGTAATTCCGTTTTGTCAGGGGAGGCAACTCGTTTTTTATAAGGGGAGATAACTCCTTTTTAATCAAGGGAAATAATTCCGTTTTGTCAGGGGAGGCAACTCGTTTTTTATCGGAAGATAACTCCTTTTTAATCAAGGGAAGTAATTTCGTTTGTCAGGGGAGGCATCTCGTTTTTTATCAGGGGAGATAACTCCTTTTTAATCAAGGGAAGTAACTCCCTTTGTCAGGGGAGGTAACAACTTCATATCAAGGAAAGTAACTCCATTTTATCAAGGGAAGTAATTTCGTTTGTCAGGGGAGGCATCTCGTTTTTTATCAGGGGAGATAACTCCTTTTTAATCAAGGGAAGTAACTCCCTTTGTCAGGGGAGGTAACAACTTCATATGAAGGGAAGTAACTCCTTTTTATCAAGGGAAATAATTCCGTTTTGTCAGGGGAGGCAACTCGTTTTTTATCGGGAGATAACTCCTTTTTAATCAAGGGAAGTAACTCTCTTTGTCAGGGGAGTTAATAACTTTTCAGGGGAAATAACTCCTTTTTATCAGGGGAAGTAATTCCGTTTTGTCATTGGAGGCAACTCGTTTTTTATCAGGGGAGATAACTCCTTTTTAATCAAGGGAAGTAACTCCCTTTTGTCAGTGGAGGTAACAACTTTTAAGGGGAAATAACTCCTTTTTATCAGTGGAAGTAATTCCGTTTTGTCAGGGGAGGCAACTCGTTTTTTATAACTCGTTTTTTGTCAGGGGAGGCAACTCGTTTTTTATAAGGGGAGATAACTCCCTTTCATCAAGGGAAGTAACTCCCTTTTGTCAGGGGAGGTTACAACTTTCCAGGGGAAATAACTCCTTTTTATCAAGGGAAGTAATTCCGTTTTGTCAGGGGAGGCAAGTCGTTTTTTATCATAGGAGATAACTCCTTTTTAATCAAGGGAAGTAACTCCCTTTTGTCAGGGGAGGTAACAACTTTTAAGGGGAAATAACTCTTTTTTTATCAGGGGAAATAATTCCGTTTTATCAGGGGAGGCAACTCGTTTTTTATAAGGGGAGATAACTCCTTTTTAATCAAGGGAAATAATTCCGTTTTGTCAGGGGAGGCAACTCTCATTTTTTATCGGGAGATAACTCCATTTTATCAAGGGAAGAAATTTCGTTTGTCAGGGGAGGTAACAACTTCATATCAAGGAAAGTAACTCCATTTTATCAAGGGAAGTAATTTCGTTTGTCAGGGGATGCATCTCGTTTTTTATCAGGGGAGATAACTCCTTTTTAATCAAGGGAAGTAACTCCCTTTGTCAGGGGAGGTAACAACTTCATATCAAGGAAAGTAACTCCTTTTTGTCAGGGGAGGTAACAACTTCATATCAAGGAAAGTAACTCCTTTTTGTCAGGGGAGGTAACAACTTTTTAGGGGAAATAACTCCATTTTATCAAGGGAAGTAATTCCGTTTTGTCAGGGGAGGCAACTCGTTTTTTATCAGGGGAGATAACTCCCTTTTTAAATCAAGGGAAGTAACTCTCTTTGTCAGGGGAGGTAACAACTTCATATCAAGGGAAGTAACTCCTTTTTATCAAGGGAAGTAATTCCGTTTTGTCAGGGGAGGCAACTCGTTTTTTATAAGGGGAGATAACTCCCTTTAATCAAGGGAAGTAACTCCCTTTTGTCAGGGGAGGTTACAACTTTTCAGGGGAAATAACTCCTTTTTATCAAGGGAAGTTATTCCGTTTTGTCAGGGGAGGCAACTCGTTTTTTATCAGTGGAGATAACTCCTTTTTAATCAAGGGAAGTAACTTCCTTTTGTCAAGGGAGGCAACAACTTTTAAGGGGAAATTACTCCTTTTTATCAGGGGAAATAACTCCTTTTTATCAGGGGAAGTAATTCCGTTTTGTCGGGGGAGGCAACTCGTTTTGATAAGGGGAGATAACTCCTTTTTAATCAAGGGAAGTAACTCCCTTTTGTCAGGGGAGGTTACAACTTTTCAGGGGAAATAACTCCTTTTGATCAAGGGAAGTAATTCCGTTTTGTCAGGGGAGGCAACTCGTTTTTTATCGGGAGATAACTCCTTTTTAATCAAGGGAAGTAACTCCCTTTGTCAGGGGAGGTAACAACTTCATATCAAGGAAAGTAACTCCATTTTATCAAGGGAAGTAATTTCGTTTGTCAGGGGAGGCAACTCGTTTTTTATCAGGGGAGATAACTCCTTTTTAATCAAGGGAAGTAACTCCCTTTGTCAGGGGAGGTAACAACTTCATATCAAGGAAAGTAACTCCCTTTTGTCAGGGGAGGTAACAACTTTCAAGGGGAAATAACTCCTTATCAGGGGAAGTAATTCCGTTTTGTCAGGGGAGGCAACTCGTTTTTTATAATGGGAGATAACTCCCTTTAATCAAGGGAAGTAACTCCCTTTTGTCAGGGGAGGTTACAACTTTTCAGGGGAAATAACTCCTTTTGATCAAGGGAAGTAATTCCGTTTTGTCAGGGAAGGCACCTCGTTTTTTATCAGGGGAGATAACTCCTTTTTAATCAAGGGAAGTAACTCCCTTTTGGGGGAGGTAACAACTTTTAAGGGGAAATAACTCCTTTTTATCAGGGGAAGTAATTCCGTTTGTCAGGGGAGGCAACTCGTTTTTTATAAGGGGAGATAACTCCTTTTTAATCAAGGGAAATAATTCCGTTTTGTCAGGGGAGGCAACTCGTTTTTTATCGGGAGATAACTCCTTTTTAATCAAGGGAAGTAACTCCCTTTGTCAGGTGAGGTAACAAGGGAAGTAACTCCATTTTATCAAGGGAAGAAATTTCGTTTGCCAGGGGAGGCAACTCGTTTTTTATCAGGGGAGATAACTCCTTTTTAACCTCCAAAACGAATCTTTATTTAAATACGTGAAAGCAGTGATAAAACATTCATCGGTATCGTAAATAACAAACATGCAACACGTGTGGAAAGCGGCCATAATGTTTATGTAGCAACAGTGCACTATTTCCTGTGCCATTGCCTTCCGGCTAACAGAATGTAAAGATTTTGAACATACCGAAGCGCCGTGATACACACGAGGCGAGATCCCGAAGAATGGATTGGTTCACGATTGGGGAGGTAACAACTTTTCATGGGAAATAACTTCTTTTTATCAAGGGAAATTTCCCCTAATAAAACAAGAGGTCAATGACCTTGAAGCTCTACTGATTGATTCTGATTTCAGGAAGTAGTCGCTACAGACTTGTTTTCTGAAAATCTATTTTTAGCTGTGGCGGCCATCTTGAATTTCCGGCCGACCTGAAATTTTTCTAGGATCAACTAGACATCAAGAGCAACATTCCTGTGAAGTTTCATGAACAACCGTCAAGTAGTTTCAGAGGAGTAGTCGCTACAAATAAAAGTTTACGGACAGATGGACAGAATATGGCCCGGACAAGCATTTTCTACGACAGAGGTCACATGTCAAGGTTAAGGTCACAGTGACCTAATTTTGGTATGCCACACACCGCTATCCCAAGAAGTATCCACATACCAAGTTTGGTATCTCTA
This sequence comes from Cyrtodaria siliqua, assembly GCA_037043455.1. Taxonomy (NCBI): domain Eukaryota; kingdom Metazoa; phylum Mollusca; class Bivalvia; order Adapedonta; family Hiatellidae; genus Cyrtodaria; species Cyrtodaria siliqua. The sequence goes on along the minus strand of JAWPHD010006279.1, from coordinate 28,911 downwards.
AGTGTTATAGTATTGAAAATACGGTCCGGACAAGCATTTTCTATGACAGAGGTCACAGGTCAAGGTCACAATGACCTTATTTTGCTATGTGACACACCGCTATCCCAAGATGTATTCACATACCAAGTCTGGTATCTCTTAAGTGTTACAGTATTAAAACAAGAGGTCAATGACCTTGAAGCTCTACTGATTGATTTTGATTTCAGGAAGTAGTCGCTACAAATTTGTTTTTTGAAAATCTATTTTTAGCCGTGGCGACCATCTTGAATTTCCAGCTGACCTCAAATTTTGCTAGCATCAATTAGACATCAAGAGCAACATTGCTGTGAGGGGCTGGCGTGGCGCAGTCGGTAGCGCGGCGGATTTGTAACCGGAGGCCCAGGGTTCAATCCTCCGTGGTGCCACTGAGTTCCGTCGGTGTGTTCTTGGGCAAGACACTTTTCCTTAGCCTCCTCCGTCGGATGGGGACGTAAACCGGGCGGTCCCGTGTATCGGTCTATCCTCCGAGCACGTTAAAGAACCATAGGAATCTATTCGATAATAAGAGTAGGACAGGTTCCCGGATTCCTATGTATCCTTCCCCTCTCTCTGGGGCGGCTCTAAATAACCTGTACTGTGTTGATGAGCCGTTAAACAACATTCAATTCAATTCAATTCAACGTTGCTGTGAAGTTTCATGAAAATCCGTCAAGTAGTTTCAGAGGAGTATTCGCTACAAGTTTTCATTATATAACTCTATGTAAACAAAGATGGCCACTGACAGCCATGTTAAACATTGAATCAAAATAATGTTCGACCTGGATAACCATCATGTCATGCTGATCATTTTAGAAAAAGTCCCATATCAATATCACTTATAGTTTTCAAGAAGTAGTCGCTACAAATTTGTATTTTAAAACTCTATTTTTAGCTTTGGCGGCCATCTTGGATTTCACATCAACATGAGTTTTTGCTAGGATCAACTAGACTTTATGGGCAACATTTTTGTAAAGTTTCATGAATATCCATCCAGTAGTTTCAGAGGAGTTGTCGCTACAAATAAAAGTTTATGGCAGACAGACGGACAGACAGACAGACGGACGACTGACGCCGCACCACAGCATAAGCTCTGCTGATCTCTGATCAGTAGAGCTAAAAACTAGTTGCCTCCCGACAAAACGGAATTACTTCCATTGATAAAAAGGACTGACTTCCCCTGTGTAAATCAGACCTAAAGATTGCCATGTGTCCCTTTAATTGTCCAGGTTACGTTTACTGATAAGGTGCCCGTGGAAAAAGGAGTTACTTCCCTTGATATCAAAGAGTAGCCACCCCGAGAAAGGAATTACTTCCCTTGATAAAAAAGGAGTTATCTCCCCTGACAAAAAGGAGTTACTTCCCTTGATAAAAAAGGAGTTAATTCCCCTGATAAGTTGTACTCCCCACAAAGATTGTAATGACATCATGATGTATTTTCGTGACTTCCACATGTCGCTATAAGAGTTGCTCCCCACAAAGATTCTATGATATTACAGTGCACAGGTATTTTGTCACTTTTGAACAATGTTGTGGATGAAAATATTAAAGGTACGTATACAAACGAAAGAAGACATTGATGAACATATTTTGTATGTTTAATTTAGTAACTTTACAACATAACCTTCTGAGTATCAAATATTATATTTTCCTCTAGGTAATTATACATGTTTATATCGTTATAAAACAATAACCCAATGCTATCAACATTAAAAGCCAATAGAACAATGACGCTTTCTCACACAATATGTCTACCACTTTGCTGCCTCTTTATACGAAAAACAATAGCACGGCCAGATTTTATATAGATTTATAACGTATCAAATTATGGCCAGAGTTTATATATAACAAATCAAATTCACCCATAACATACATCTTCACAATGCCAAACAATCTGAAACTTGGTATATGCATGACAATTATATAAAGACCAAGCGCTACTGATACTTGGTATCTGTATGTCCAAGCTATACTGAAACTGTGTGTATTAAATACGCAGTTATCTATGATAATATAACAAAACAATGGGTTAATGCTGGTAGAATGGCTTCGTTGTAATAGTTGACAATATGGCAGCGTTAATCACTAATCTTATAATTTCAGAAACTGGTTATTAGAAATTTAATTTGCTCAGCCATGTCAGTTACCCCTCGCCCACCGCGTACTATATTGGATGAAATTAATCGAGACTTATTGCAGAAAGAAAGAAAGATTTCAGTTGCATATAAAGCAGTTATTCGGCTGTGACAAAAGACATTTGAAATTCACAACAATTTATAAATAAAAGACCGTAAAATGTTAAAACAAAGTTAAAAAGGGATAGAATGACCATTCATCATTTACAATGCAATTACATAATTATATGGTAATAATAAATAAAAATTTAATAATTCACCACAAACATGTTCTAAGCAGATGGTAGAATAGCACAAGAAACAGCGAATGATCACAACAAACTAACGCTAAGATAAACGGAACATACATGAATAAACCTTGAGGAAAGGAGTCCAATTTTTTCTGTAAATGATACCAATAAATAAGTATTTCCTCACATATCTCACAGTAGACATATAATACGTAACATGTGTGTATGCAATTATGAACATAATACGGACCGATTGAAATTTTAAATGGTTATATATTTTAACGCTTTAAATTTTTATAACTGTTAACAGCGCCATGCAACACGGACTGCGATCATTAAACTACTGCTATTCAGACGAAATCAAGATTTCAAAACTGGTTAACAAGTTTCCATCGCATTTCATAATCTCAATTTTATATTTGACGTTTTAGAAAAAAGAATTTGTTTATATGTAAATATGATATTTGTTGAAAGCATTATGTTTTTATGTAATAATTTGACAGCGGAGCAATAGGCTATTTTTCCTAACCCCAACCACCTTCCCCTGGCCCAACTAATCGGTTTCTTTCCACCCTTAGTCAGAAACTGCCCCCAATTTTTGTTTATAATTTTCGTCTTATATGCAGGGGCGGGAAAACATCTCTGGGGAAAATAAATGATTGAGAAAATGTTTGACTGTTACACCGAAGCTGGCCTTCATTTCCTTTCTTTCTCCGACAGCACCATTTTCAGATAATCTAGTAAATTTTATTTTTTCATCAAAGTATAGACTACAATCATCAGAGATCAGTGTCAGTTTAATGCCGCTCGGAATAATACAAAATGAGCGATTCATTTTAAAACAATGCTTTTAAAATAAATAAGAAAACTAGGAATATTAAAAAAGATAGAAACCTGGTAGAAAATAAATAAAAAATAAAGCTTGTATCTTGATTTTCTTTCTTCAACAATTACCTATCCAAATGTAATAAATAATACATTCTTAATAATAATTACAGCTAGAAATGTCATACAATTCATGGATATATATGTATGTAGATATATGTACAATTCGAATACACATGTAAGAAGCAATAACATGTAACATATACATGAAGCATCCACAACCAACATATACAAATGTACCAACAAATTTTCTTTACAAGCAAAACAAAATTGAAATGAAACTTTCATTAGACTTAAAAAAAAATAATGTCTTCTTCAGAAATCGAGTGAATAATTTCTGATGAAAGCTTTTTCAAGTCAAAAAGAATCAATAATAATTCCCATTGAAAAAAAAAGAAGAGAAGACCCACGTGGTTGTGGTAGTGATTTTAGACCGGAAAAGAACTTCTATCCACCCAAGGAACCACATTTCATTTAAATGCAAAAGCTAGTTCAACGGCAAAGTATTCATCCAAAGCTTTGCTGACCTAGCTAAGCTTTATCGAGGTCAACAGAAGCTTGATAGCAAAACAGAAGCTTGATCAAGGTCAGCAAAAGCCTGCTAAAAAGCCTGCTAGTGACAACAGAAGCTTGACTGAGGTCAACAGACGCTTGATAGTGACAACAGAAGCTCGATCAAGATCAGCAGCAACAGAAGCTTGATCAAGGTCAGCAGCAATAGAAGCTTGATCAAGGTCAGCAGCAACAGAAGCTTGATAACAACATCAGAAGCTTGTTAGCAACAAAAGATGTCAACCCAAGAATCATGAACATGACATATTTTGTCTAACATGACATATTTTGTCTATTTTAAAAGCTGACCATTTATGGCTGAACACAAAATCAGGAAGGGCACAACCCAAAGAATATTTTGGTCAAGTTTCATTCAACTTAATTTCCGAGATATATTAATGGTGATAACCGACAATGGACAAGGAAGATGGACAGAAAACATGATGGACAGAAAACATCTCATAAGCTGGTCTGTCTCTGTCAAGTTGAGCCGAGCCAAAAACAGAATAACAATTGTAATAAGACAGGCCAATTCATCAGGTACAAATTATACAATATTAAATGAATATTCATGACTTGATCAAATATTTAATGATTTTTCATGATTTTGTGGCACTTGGTAAAGACATATCTTTGGGTACTTTGAGATCACAGGTTAGCTGACTATATATACATATACGGTAGTACACAGTGTACCTATGGTACAAATATACAAAACATTGCATACAAATATGCAAACCAAGGTGCACATGAAACAATACATAGCGAACAAATATTAAGTACTCAGTCCACACATATTCAGAACACATATATTATTATTATTTATACATAGTGCATATAATACAAGACATTCAATTAAGTTGTGTACACATCGGTCGGTACTAAACAGTGCAAATATACTAGTTATACACACTGACATTCAAATATTTCAATGCTCATTGTATATCAATAACTACTTTGTGTAGTTCCAATTACTAATCAGGAACTACTTTATGCAGATCAATTACTAATCAGCTACTACTTTGTGTAGTTAATTACTAATCAGGTACTACTTTGTGCAGATCAGGTACTACTTTGTGTAGTTAATTACTATCGGGTACTACTTTGTGTAGTTAATTACTAATCAGGTACTACTTTGCGTAGTTAATTATTAACTGATTGAATTGGGTTTAAGGCGCACCAACACACGAAAGGGTATATGGCGCCTAACAGGCATGTCCAGGCTCATCCTCCATGTACATCGAGATAAAATATGGAAAATTGGCCTAAAACCTTCTCACCCTGAACTGCAGAAATGCTGCAAATTCTATCGTAGAAACTTCCATTTACGCTGGAGACACGTTTATTGTTTTTCTGCCACTGCTCTTTTGGTGTGAGCGAGATGGCACCTGAAACAATGCAGGGATCATGATGAAGACCTTTAATGAACATGAACAAAAAATGATAAAATGAACATGAATTTGTGGGGATTCTACCCCTCTGGCTACTAATCAGGTACTACTTTGTGTAATTAATTACTAGTCAGGAACTACTTTGTGTAATTAATTACTGATCAGGTACTGCTTTGGGTGGTTTACCAAACAGTCTCACTAACCTAAATAGATATACTTCCTATATACAATAACAACAACTAAGTATTTATATAGCAAGTATTTATACTTTATAATACAAATATATTCTGAACAAGTCAGATATCCTTGAAACAAATTTAAATAAAACAATTACTTGAAAAACCCAATATCCGAGAAGCATATATTAATACAAACATGTATCAGAACAATGTAATATACAAGATGTGTCTGAATAAGTCAGACATCCCTGAGAATTGTGATAAAATGGGAAGTTCTCTACTGAACATGATAAAGTAAAATATTAATACAATTTGTCCAACTGAAGCTTTGACAAAATAAACTAATACATATCAAACCATACATAATATATTATATTAGGTTATATCGGGACAGCGACCTCGGAGGGAGACGAGGGATGAAGTTTCGGACATGCCTCTGCCAGGGAGCTAACACATGCAAGTGAGAGGTCAGTAGCTGTTCAGCCAAGGTCTTATACACTGTACTACCCATTATGTGGTACGAGTATTAACTTTCATACATCATCCAACCCCTTCTCCAAGAAGCGAAAATGGGGTTGGCTGGGGTATGAAATAAAAACCTAAATTTCGGCTTTTGTAAAATTAAAACATTTAATAGGTAATTTTAAACAGGTTATAGCATTTTTTCAGTAAAACGTGTTTTATTGTTGAAATATCCATTATAAAATCCTGCTAATATAAGCTTTCCCATCGCTTAATGGAATTAAGGTGGGACCACATCATGGAGGCCTACAACAAAAGTATGAACAATATCCTACAAGCATGCACAGACCTCTTTATGTTTTAGACTATTCAGAGGGAATAAAATCAGAAATATGTCTATCGACATGAATGCCCCACTATAAGCTATTAAAATGGAATCTTTATAAAATCTTTAAAGAGCCATAACTCCCGCCAAAAATCAATGAACCGGAACATCGCAATGATATGCAAAACTAGATTTCATACTGATACTTCCTACAAGTACCAACAAAATCTGTTGAGAAGTTCAGGAGTAGTCTGATTAAGAAATTGTGATGCACATACATACATATCATATGTACATACAGAGAAGGGCAACACTATAACCCCACCCACTCCCACTCCCATTTGACGGGAGACATAACAAAATTAAGACCCTTTCCTTATTTTTCACGCAAAAACTGCTTGCCAGATGCATTGTATTTTTGCCCATTTTCTCACAATTTATGTGACCCAATTAATCTTAATACTATCTCATGACAGTGAAATGTCGATTTATTTTATGAATCACAAATAAAAAAATTAATACCAAAAACACAATACTTGCCGGTCGGGCAAGCATCTCGGTCTAGAAATAAACAATAGCACACTTTGGTTGGACAAATTGCAATTAACTATTGCACACACTCTGAGCAACACATTAAAAATAATAAAATTAATAAAATATGCAAATTTTAATGTCGATTTTAATTATTAAGTAAACTGAATCACTTCCGTAAAATCATTTTAATACTATAAATGATACATTTCCATAAGACCTAAACATGCAAACCAAAATATTTAAGAAACATTTACGTTGTAAAAGCATAATTATATAAATGAGATGATTTAATGATATAAAATGATTTATACCATATTCTCCATATATATGTTTAAATTATATTTATGTAGTTTCGTTTCATATTATCCCAAGTATATGGTATTCTGTGTATCCCCACAGGCCTTAAGGCCTATTGGAATTTTGAATAACATATATATATACCCTATATAAACATTTTAATATTTTAAAACTTGGTACGAAACATTTTCTTGAAATATGCAACATTTCAACAATTATGGAATTTCAACAATTATGGAACAATTTCATAAAATATGTTCATAAACTGACATTTTATGACAAACAGTCACTAACTTTTGTAGGCCTTTGTCTTTCTTTAACAATATGCATCTTCCACTGGAAATTTTGCATTAAATGCTGTTCCGTTTATTGATCTTCTCCCTCCTTCTTATCCTCCTATCAGAGTCAGTCAACAATCGACTTTATTGATCAGTCTTTTATTGATCAGTACTTTATTGATCAGTCTTTTATTGATCAGTACTTTATTGATCAGTCTTTTATTGATCAGTACTTTATTGATCAGTCTTTTATTGATCAGTACTTTATTGATCAGTCTTTTATTGATCAGTACTTTATTGATCAGTCTTTTATTGATCAGTACTTTATTGATCAGTCTTTTATTGATCAGTACTTTATTGATCAGTCTTTTATTGATCAATACTTTATTGATCAGTCTTTTATTGATCAGTACTTTATTGATCAGTCTTTTATTGATCAATACTTTACTGATCAGTCTTTTATTGATCAGTACTTTATTGATCAGTCTTTTATTGATCAATACTTTATTGATCAGTCTTTTATTGATCAGTCCTTACACTTTGTTTGTTGTTACTTACTTCACACTGTGAAGACATGAGAGGGTTAGTTGAGCACAGACAAGCTTGGTATAAGGACAGACAAATCAAACTGATTGGACAAAATGAAAGGAGAAAATAAATAAACGAAACACCAATTTAATTCATGCAAAATTTCAGCCAAATACGGCTATCAAGTGCAATGCCTAAACAACACCTGTAGTTTAGTACACCTCCACATTTCCAAAGTCACTGTTGACAATATTGCGCTGTAAGATACACGTCTTATCTGGAGCACTGAGACTGTCGCACTTAATCCTTATTAATTTCAACCCTAGCACGGATCTATGTAAAACTAGATCGTGTTACCAACCCTAGTATGGATCTGTGCAGAACTAGATCGCGGTACTAACCCTAGCATGCATCTATGTAAAACTAGATCGCGGTACCAACCCTAGCATGAATCTATGTAGACTAGATCACGGTATCAACTCTAGCATGGATCTATGTAAAACTAGATCGCAGTACCAACCCTAGCATGAATCTATGTAGACTAGATCACGGTATCAACTCTAGCATGGATCTATGTAAAACTAGATCGCAGTACCAACCCTAGCATGGATATATGCAGAACTAGATCATGGTACCAACCCTAGCATGGATCTATGTAGAACTAGATCGTGGTACCAATCCTACCTTGGATCTATGCAGAACTAGATCGTGGTACCAACCCTAGCACGAATCTCTGCAGAACTGAATCTCTGCAGATCTAGATCGCAGTACCAATCCTAGCATGGATCTATGTAGAACTAGACAGCAGTACCAACCCTAGCATGGATCTATGTAGAACTAGATTGTGGTACCAATCCTAGCATGGATCTATGCAGAATGGATCTATGCAGAACGAGATAGTGGTACCAACCCTAGCCTGGATCTATGCAGAACTAGATCGCAGTACCAATCCTAGCCTGGATCTATGCAGAACTAGATTGCAGTACCAATCATACTACCCTAGCATGGATCTATGCAGAACTAGATCATGGTACCAATCCTAGCATGGATCTATGCAGAACTAAATCACAGTACCAATCCTAGCATGGATCTATGCAGAACTAGATCATGGTACCAATCCTAGCATGGATCTATGCAGAACTAGATCATGGTACCAATCCTAGCATGGATCTTTGCAGAACTAGATAGTGGTACCAACCCTAGCATGGATCTATGCAGAACTAGATTGCAGTACCAATCCTACTACCCTAGCATGGATCTATGTAGAACTAGATACTGGTACCAATCCTACCATGGATCTTTGCAGAACTAGATAGTGGTACCAACCCTAGCATGAATCTATGCAGAACTAGATTGCAGTACCAATCCTACTACCCTAGCATGGATCTATGCAGAACTAGATCATGGTACCAATCCTAGCATGGATCTATGCAGAACTAAATCACAGTACCAATCCTAGCATGGATCTATGCAGAACTAGATCGCAGTACCAATCCTAGCATGGATCTATGCAAAACTAGATCACAGTACCAACCCTAGCATGGATCTATGTAGAACTAGATTGCTGTACCAACCCTGGCATGAATCTATGCAGAAACAACATAAAATCCTTTAACTGATTTAGAACCGCATTAAATTAAGTTTATTGAGCATCAACAAAAAAGGGTTATACCATGCCAACAGGAGTTAATAATGCAGGTCAACCCTCCAATTACATTTTGGCAGATTTACTCAAAACGCATTGAAATTAAACTCAAAATCGTCATGTTTTTGACGGTATAATATCGCATAAATGGATTTCGCATAAATGGATTTGCGACAGTTATGCACAACTTAATAGTTGCAAGTTTTTTAACGACAAGTGATCGGATTGCAGGATGTTTAAATGCGTTAGAAAGAATCACAACCTTTGATGTAAGCTCCAGAACCCATTTATTTAAGCTTTAACCTGGTGTTTATGGTGAAGACTGTAGACATTATTCCAAATGTAAACTAGTATCTTATAATTGGATTGCAATGCCCATGCACCAACACTTGCTGTTTAAAAATAATGTACAAGGGAAAATATTTCAATCATATTCTTCTGTAGAATTCATTATTTCGTATATTCCAGAAGCATTTATGTATATTCCAGAAGCATTTATGCAATTTTGAAAAACTTCTGAGCCACTTTGTCCTTTTCTCTGTATTTAAGGAAAAATAATCCCTTACACTTGTACATATCTATACTGAACAAAAAAAGAAACTTCAAACTTTTTTGCTGGTATTTCCATAGGCCAGTTTTTGAAGGGCGTATAAAAGCTTAAACAGCATTTTAAAAAAACAATGATGTTTGTAAGCACACGTCAGTGAGTACTAAATATCCCGTTAAACAGTTTCAAATTTGCCAAGCAATAATCTTTTATGGATGACGTGGACATTTTAAAGGGGGGTAATTTGATGAGTGTTGATAATCAAAAGCTGCCATCTACAAATCTGTGTTATGTTTTTTTGTGGCCCTTTTTTCCTACTTTGCATGTTTAAGAAAAAAAGAGCCAACACCCTTGTTTACTGAACTTTTCAAAAACATTTTTGTTTTGACTATTGTTGGCGGTCTTAGTTGGCGGTCTATCTAATTATTCTTAAATCATCATTCATTTTTCCTGTTTTGCTGTCTAGACAATCAGCATCAACTTCAGCTGATGTTTCTTTTTTTGTTCAGTATATCATGCAAGTCTTAAAGGGACACACGACAATCTTGAAGTTTTTATCAAACATTAAAATATGCGTGGATTTATTAATCCATTATCATTTTGGCTTTAAACCTGCCTGCAAATAACTTAATAAACCGGAGTTTTTAATTTTTTCTTATTATTCTAAAATAGGTTTAAATATAATAGTGGTACAATCTTATCAACAGTTAGTAATATGCAAAACCAATTTGCTTTATACTATTCTTATAATTTGATTGAACAAATGCAAGTTATGTAAAAAGAACTAACAGGATGCCGAGTTCAAAAGAAAAAGTCAAGATTGCCTTTAAAGTTAAATGCTGTAGTACATTCAAGGTTTCTCTCACATATTCAGCTAAATCTTGTAGCACGTCATTTCAAGAACTATCTGTAACAATTTGATCATTCTTGAATCACCAGTGCTTTGGAATATCCGTGGTTTCTATGAAATGTAAGCCTCGTCACAACTTGTGAGTATACCTGCGCTACTGAGCAAATTAACATCGAATTTTAAAAATTATGCTGCATTCAGGAGTACCTTTCCTTACTGTAAATAACGCAAATATATTTGTGTTCGAGTTTCGATAGACACTTTCCTCTGACTGTTACCCAAACTCTTAGTTTCAATGTACAGTCATTTCTCAAGTACTGGATGAGGCTTGTTGCTGGTACCCAAACTCAAGAGTTCAGCAGTCGTTACTCAGGTACTAGACCAAGAGTGTACGGAGACTGTGATTTAAAGCATAAAGTTTGGGAATTAATAGTTTAAGTTACAGATCCGATTCTGCAGACCAAATCATCAGCAAACACTTTGTATGTACATCTGCCATAACTAGGTATTTTGACATTCTGCGTACCAACTCCATGACTTGAACACCTCGTCGAGTGTGTACCTTTGCCATGAGTAGGTCATGACCTTCTGCAGACCTATTCCATCACTTGAACACAATGACCAGCGTGTATCTCTGCGTGGGGATGGTCACGACATTCTGCGAACTACTCAATCACTGAACGCTTGGCGCGTGTGTACCTCGGCCTGCATGGGGTAGGTCATGACATTCTGCGGACTACCACCATCACTTGAACAACTTGGCGAGTGTACCTCTACCATGAATAGGTCATGATATTCTGTGGCCCAGTTCCATCACTTGAACACCTTGGCGAGTATATCTCTATACGCCTCTGCCTTGTTGAGATCATTGTTTGCCCGTGCCACTCTGTATAATACTGGACAGTCCGGGGATATACATGACTTGGCTGTACCAGGGTCCCCACAGCCTGTACATGTACCACAGATCTGTAATAATAAACATGGGATATGGTTTAAACATTTTCTCGTTATTGTGATGTCATTCGCCTACTGAAAAATCACTCTTAAAGATCCTGGTCAAGAAATGATACGACAATACAAGAAATGTCACGGTAAGCGACAAATACAATCGAAAAGCTTTTTTTCTCCTTTGACTTGACCTCCAAGTATGACCTTGACCTTTGAAGTACAGACCCGATTCTTGCGGGCTACACACCTTCTCATTGTGATTAAACTTTTTGTGTGGCTTTCATGCAATTTCCTGCAGTAGTTATGGCTGAAACATAATTGTTTTGCACGGACACACAAACAGATGGCGCGATTACTATATGCCTCCCTTCAGGGGCATAAAAATAAAGTTGATTTAATCAAAGTCAACACCAAAGTATATATTTAATTTGCAACCTTTTTAATTCTCCCATTTAATATTAAATATTAGAAGGATAATAAAAGTGTGTCAAAACAAAATGAATGTGTTCATACAAACATCCTTTCAAAGTGTTCAACATGCAAAAACTAAAGGCAGCCAAAAACAAAGCGAGATCAAGTCTAATTTGTACATAGGCTTGTTCTGCTGCTATTACTGCATTGAATGTTGGGGATGTACAGGTTCTGCAAGAGGCTCTACGATATTATGCTCTTTGAAACTAGGTTAATATAAAATGAACCCACGCTTTATATATTCAACTTTATACAGGGAATCAATGCCATTACCTGTTGTAGGTGTTGATGTACCCGTTCCCAGCGTGTGATCCTGTCATTGAGTGTGACACACACCAGCTGTGGGTCCTTCATACAGTCACGACACAGGGGCTGCTTCGTCTGGTTCTCACACAGGGGACAGTTAGACGTGGCGAAGTACTGCGATATTGTACCCTGAATACAAATATATAAACACGTTTGATGATGTCAATGTTTATAAAGCAATAATGTATAGGTGCATTTTTATTAAATTATTTTTTATTCCCCCCACCACCAGATGGTGAGGATGCATATAGCGATACCCATGTCTGATATCTTGTCAAGATGTACATATCGATTTAAGGTGAAAATTGACCTTGTATTACCTGTCAGAGTAATGGCCCTTATTCATAAAATTTTATGTTAAAACAGATTGTGTGTCTATATCATCCCACAGTTTTCAAGTGATTGTTTTGAAACTTTACAGGATGCTGACCTATGATGTCAAGATGTGCATATTGATTCTGCGACAAAATTGACCTTGTATTACAGGCGTTACAGTACTTTTTTTCGTCAAAATTTACAGGGGGCATTTGTGTCCCATGGACACATCTCTAGTTGTATTTTTGGGTTATTTGGTTAAGATTAACCCATCTTTGTTGCATCTGTATTTTGAATATTCATTACCAGACAGAAATAATAAATTTTGGATAATTATTTATATAATTTTCTTTAATCTGAAAAAAGCTCCCACAAAGTAATTATTTTACCAATATTAACATGCAGATGCTCAAGTATGCTATGTCAGACGAAATAAGGGTCTTTATACCTTCTTGCCCTGGTCAGGTCCCAGGCCGAGTGTGACGACCCTGCCAGCGGTGTGGGGCATCTCCTGGTACCTATAAACACAATAGGGTCAGTCAACCGAGAAGTGTCACGTATGTGAAGCACGTTCTAACAAGCGTTATACATTTATCATAAAACAGACACGAAGACTCTCTGTAACCAGAACTATCACAACCAGAACTATCCCTGAACGTGATGCATACCCCCGCTTAAATTCAAAGTCAAACAAAGGGCCATAATTCTGTAATGAATTAGGCAATCAACAATGGGAATATAGAGGGACCTACGATCATCAGTTGTTATGTGTATTATGAAGTTTGGGAACAAACCATTCAAAACTGTTCGAGGAATGCAAGTAATAACAAGAGGGCCAAGATGGCCCTATATCGATCACCTGAGTTATGGTCCATTATCGAACTTCTTCGAAATCTTATGATCACATACAATCTGTGCAAGTTTGGTTAAGATTGTCCAAGAAATGTGGCATGGCCAAATGTGACCCCAGGGCTACATGTAATATATGAGCAGGGTCACCATTTGAACAAACTTGGTAAAGGAACATAAGCTTATAGCAAATGCAAAATATTAAACCTCTGGCTCTTGCAGTTTCAGAGAAGATTTTTTAAGTTTTTCCTTATACATGTCTATATAAAACATGTGACCCTTGGGGCGGCTCAAATGTGACCCGAGGGTCACCATTTGCACAAACTTGATAAAGGACCTTAAGCTTATAGTAAAGGCAAAATATCAAACCTCTGGCTCTTGTAGTTTCAGAGAAGATTTTTTTTGATTATTTTTTTCCCTATATAAGTCTATGTAAAACTGTGAACTCCGGGGCGGGGACAAATTTGACCCCAGGGTCACCATTTAAACAAACTTAGTAGAGGACCATAAGCAGATGCTACATGTAATACATGAGAGCTCTGTGCCTTGTGGTTTCAGAGAAGAAGATTTTTTAAAGTTTTTTCCTATATGTCTATATGAAAAACATGCAAAATCTCAATATACAAACTTTGGACCCCCGGGGCACAGCCATTTTTGACCACGGGAACTTGATTTGAACAAACTTGATAGTCTAGGCGTTGGCGATCATTTTAAAAGAAAAACTGTTGAAACCTGTCCAGCGGTTCTGGAGAAGATTTTTTAAGGTTTCAACCATATATGGTAATGGCAGCCATCTTGGATGTCGCGCTGACCTAATTTTAACAAATCTAAAAAGCATTCATCTAAGGATCATCCATGTGAAGTTTGGTCAAAATTAGCCAAGCAGTTTCTGAGGAGAAGTTGTTTGAAGAAAAGTAAACGACGGACGACGACGATGGACGACGACGACGGACGGACGGACGGACGAAGAGTGATCCCAATAGTGATTCCTATACAACCCCGATTTCACTTTGTGAAAGTGGGGTACACTAAATAAAGAAAATAGAGCATACAATTTTACCCAAAACTCCAAAAATCTCAATTTCTGCAATTAAAATTCAAGTGTTGATGATAAAGCGATGGATACTAGGCATGTTCCACCGTAATTCAAGAATTGAGTGATGTCAATATTGTCACATACCAAGAGAAGACGTCGACCCCGAGCAGAGACAGGAACCTGTTCAAGGGTGGTAGTATTTGCTTGGTGATGTAGTAGGTCGAGTTGAGGCGTAGTGACGCATCGTGTAACAGCTCCAGGGGCTGACGGACCAGCTGTATGAGGGGCAGACCGGGACTGCCGTACACAAT
Source organism: Cyrtodaria siliqua (assembly GCA_037043455.1). Classification (NCBI taxonomy): domain Eukaryota; kingdom Metazoa; phylum Mollusca; class Bivalvia; order Adapedonta; family Hiatellidae; genus Cyrtodaria; species Cyrtodaria siliqua. Next base: position 13,822 of record JAWPHD010006279.1, on the reverse strand, counting down.
CACGTACGGCACACGTTCACCTACACGTGGCTCTGCACGACGGTCCTGTCTGCTCACCTTCCTAAAGAACAGTTAATAGGAATGTATGTTAAAGGAATTGCGACAAATCTTCAAAACACAGGCATCTAATTTTCTTTTTTTTTATGTTTGGTTATTAATATTTATTATTATATTAATAGCTTGGTAGAGTAAAGGATTTTAAATAGGGTTTAAACGGAAAATATCGGCAAGGTTAGTTTTGGATGATTTAAATTAAATTAAGGTTTTATTTCATACCCCAGCCAAACCCGTTTTTGCTTCTTGGAGATAGGGTTGGATGGGGTATGAAAGTTAATACTCGGACCACAGATGATCATACAGAAATGGATAGTTTATTTTTGGAGCAGTAGCAGTACAACTGAATAGCTTTCTTTGCAGCAGTAGCAGTACCACTTATTTTTCTGAAGCATTCTGCAGTAAGAAACTTACTTGGCTATTTCCAGGGCCGGTACACATGCCCCGGCTTTATATCCAGGCATGCCGCGGTATTCCTTGGCAAACACAAAATCCTGCAGGCTAACAGTCCCCTCCATCACCTTCTGACACTGTTGTTGCATGTAACTCTTCACTTGTGATACGTCGTGGGACGTGAACAGAATCTTGATGGAGCGCTCCAACATCTGGGATAATCACCAATGCAATGTCAGTACAAGTGGGCTAACAAAGTTTTGGGGTTTTCATGTAGGTACAACACGACGGTCAACTTTCCTATTTAAAACATATGTTGCCAAACACTCAATTTAACTGTGCTAAACATTGTAGTACTGCAAGTTGTTTGTACCTGTTATTACGTGACCAGTAAACACTGTAGTACTGCAAGTTGTTTGTACCTGTTATTACGTGACCAGTAAACACTGTAGTACTGCAAGTTGTTTGTACCTGTTATTACATGACCAGTAAACACTGTAGTACTGCAAGTTGTTTGTACCTGTTATTACGTGACCAGTAAACACTGTAGTACTGCAAGTTGTTTGTACCTGTTATTACGTGACCAGTAAACATTGTAGTACTGCAAGTTGTTTGTACCTGTTATTACGTGACCAGTAAACATTGTAGTACTGCAAGTTGTTTGTACCTGTTATTACGTGACCGGTAAACACTGTAGTACTGCAAGTTGTTTGTACCTGTTATTACGTGACTCATGAGAAGCCTATTCCAGAGTAAATCTGATGGACCTTCATTTCATGTTCATTTGGCTACAAACAGCATAATATCTATGCAGCTTTGTGTTTTATTCTGTTGCAGGACACTAACATTGCACTCTTGTTTTTTTACTACAAATATTTACAATGTTAATTACATTATTTAATAACGTTATCATGTGATTCAGTATTGCATTGCTAAAAGTAATTGTTTCAGTCATGCTAATAATTCAGAGTTCAAATTTAACACTTATTTACTTGTTAACTGCAAGTAGATTTTTGAAGATTGCAAGTAGAAAATATTAGCACTGGCTAAAAAAAATTCAAGTAATAAAAGAAACACACTAGGTCTCAGTCTAGATGTATTCACTAAACACATTTATACATTTATCTCACTTAGTTAAAATGGTGGATATAATATAATTATACATTCCTGCATCTAGCCGAGTGTAAAAATGTCATTATTTACATGTATAGCAATCGTTCTAAAATGAAAGGTTTTAAATTATTAATGCAAGTACCTTGATTAAAATAGCAAGTAGAAAACCGTCACACTAGTAGCTAAAAATATTAAATTTTATCCCATGAGCCTTTTGTTTATATGAATTGTAAGTTTATTTTTAGTGCATTTCATTGCATTAAGGACCTTATTGTGGATGTGATAACACGAACCCAGGACAGGAAACAATACTGGCAAAGCATTGTTAAGGGTATCCAGGCAACAAAGGGGGTAGTGTATATGCTTCTCTCCATGTACTCAGGTTTGATTCCCAAAATACACACTCAGGTTTTCTCCCATATTACCAGTAACAGCAAATTCACTTGTTCATTTATCAGGAGTTAGTGTAATCTGTGTACCTTGTTTCATAATTAAAGTAACTAAGTGAAATATATAATTAAATAAACCTTAGAGACGGCAGCGCAGGAGTCCCTCCTCACGGTCTCTATCCCCTTGGCATCATACACGGGCTCCTTCTGGTCTGGCGTCTCATACATAAACCCCACATAGCGCTTCTTGGTTTGTAACACACAAGGAAGGTACACCTGGAACACAAACAAATGGCTCTTAATATAACTAACATAAATTATATAGGAAATTTCAAATCAGTCATGTTTAAGTTTCTGTAAGTTTATACAACCAAATAATGACATTAACATAATAATAATAAATTCATGTCCAACAGCTTCTGAAGTTAATTTTCCAAATTGCCGACATTTAGAATTGACTCAATAAATGCAAATAAAAGTAAATGCTGGAATCAAATATTTTATTCACTTTTTGAAATTGAACACTGAAATCGTTCAAAGTGAATGTGTTTCAAACTATAGTCCAAAATGAATGCTTTTCAAACTCTTGTCAAACGAGAATCCTGTTTTAAGTTATATGCTACTGACCTTTTCAAACTTCAGTTTGATAGGTTTGGGGAACATGGCAGTCACGGTGTTGGCAATTTCTTGACCAATCTTGAAGGCTTCATCCTTGCTTCGTCCCTTTAGCAAGAGGAACATGCTGAAAGTATGCGCAGACATTCACATTATAAGCTGTAACTGTGATAACATTCTTGAATTAGAATTAAAGGAACTAATCAAATGTAACTTAACAAGCCAAACCTTGGTCTATTTGAGAATAAGTGAATGGCAAAGTTAAAATTTCTATTTCACTGAGTAACTTATGAAAAATTGATAATACAGTTAAGTTCCATTTTACAAGATAGACAATAATTCTGTGCGTTTTTAACAGGTGTACTGGCTGTATACCAGATATCGTCATTTTTATGTTGATTCTTTAATATATCTAAATCAAAACTAGTCATCTCATAAATAGTTTTGCCGGTAGAGAAGCTTACCCCTATGCCGTAAATATTCTGTGTTTACATTGTTTCTATTCTCAGTAACAAGTGTCACTTGACCGTTACTAAATATAGACTAAATTGGGCCAGCCGTTTGAGCTGAATGTAGTAGTTATCGTCATGTTCAGTTTAATACAGAATAATCCATGTTTGATATGATGAAAACATTTGTATAGTTATTAATTGAAACATAAATATATCATTGCATATGAATACACAAAAAAAACATCTAGAAAAAAATTATATCTACAATTTAAAATGTTTTTTCAACTGTAGGTATCGGATGTAATTTACTTCCACTTCGACGTTCATAATTTAAATGGAAATAACTGTCCGCAAATATAAATTGATTGACGTGAACTAGTTGTCTCCCTTGGCCGAAAATGTTTAGCACATGCTTTTAGTTTTTTGGGCATGTCGGTTCGACGTAAAAGGTCAGCTATTTTAAAAGGCAATTTTCCTGCGCATGCGCATTAGCGTGCGATTCCCCGATTGTGTTTTGTTTACAACAGTATTTATATAGGTGAACGGGTTGGTTTGAGAGTGCATGTTAACATTTCTAAACTTTATTTGCTCTCCAATCGTCCCATTTATAGCGTGTTGTGATTTCTAAAGTGGGGTTGAAAAATAATCACAACATCGAGCGTTTTTTATTGATAATGACGAAATCTGGTGAATGACGATAACTGGTACACAACCAGTAACAGACATAAAATCAGGTTTGTGCAATTAAATTTTGTTTTAATGCCTCATCAACGTATTTATTTAGCGTACTTAGAGCTCCTCCCAGAGAGGGGGAGAGGACACATAGGAATTCTGGAATCAATTCAGTTAGTCTTTACAACCAACCAGATTTCTCTGGTTTTTGTTATACCATGATGATACACTCTGATACATGGCTACTTTAATGCACCCAGGCAACAGATAGAACCAAATGGAAATTAAATAACTTGTTCAATGTTTCCAGTAATGTGTTTCTTGCTCTTTTTTCAAAAGAGTATGCTTGCAGATTACATTCTGTGATATAATGGAAATACAGTAACCTGTCTCACCTGTCAGTGTCTCCATAGATGACCTTTGCCCCCCATTTGGGTGTGTCTTCCACCAGCTTGATTGACCTCTCCAATGTCTCACGTGCCTTCCGAACAATGCTGTCGCCAACCTAGTTATAAGAGAGAGTTATGAGAGAGGTAACATTTAACTGTCTTTAGTGAAAGAAGACCACACATCAACTTTAAAATGGTTACAACTGTTCATGTCCCTTAATCGTACTAGATAGCTTTAAAGAGCAGTGGAGCTGCCACATCGAGGACCAGGGAAAAGATTCAAACAAACAAGCTCTGCTGAATCTAACTTGTGTTTTTCTAGGTTTAACAATTTCCAAGTAACGGTAAGATTACTAAAACTATTTTCTTAGAGAATAAAACAAGAAAACCTTAACAACATAGACGCCCGATAAGAACAGCTGTTACCTCTATACAGGGCATTCTGCCTGAGAAGTTGGCGGCAGTATATCCGTATGTGACGTTGGCAATCAACTTGAGGCCCATCTGCCGTGCATGCAACATTCTACTAAGGGTCTGAAAACACACGCGTTTGACAGATTAAATAAGGTTATACAGCATCTCAAAACATAAGGCGCCAAAATGGATATAAATTTTCTGGATCCAAGGTAATTTTCATCCAAGATAAAAACATGTGGCATGGTTTCAGAAACTTCACAACTACTGGAGAAATAGAATTACTGAAACTTCAACTGGTAAACACTATTACTATATTTCTATCTGTAAAAGATTGGGGCTTCTGAGTGACAGAATATTCATAATCGGTAAATATTAATAACTAACTCCGAACACATAAATAACTGTGACGTTGTGTCAAGACGTCATCCGCCGATAACGTTTAAAAAAGTGAATACTTTCAGTTAAAATCATACATAAACTGATTTAAATTTAATAACTAGATTATTTAACTGCTGGTTCGATTATAGGGAAATCATTCACTTGATGGTAGGCGCGTTTTGTTTTTTCACTCACTGGCGTATGTGAATCACATGTCTACCATCTCGTGAAAAAGTTCCCTATAATCGATCCAAGCAGTTAAATAATCCCTATATTTTGTCTCCCCTTAAGATGCAAGGGTCAGTTAAGGCAGTGGTCTTCATTCTTGGTCTTCTTAACCGCCCCGGAACCACATATGCTTGTAACAAGTAGAGATGGTCATGACATTTATACATGTTGCTTTTACCAACGAAGTGACTCACTTATTTCAGAGTAATATCTTAATAAAATATTATTTTAATTTATACATGACGCTGAATCAGACATTAACATGACGTTAAACACAATATCAATTTGCCTTTAACTTCATATATCTAACTTTTCAAAACATGTAATACAGATAAAACAACTAACAAACACACAACAACTAGACCTATCACTGAAGGTGATGAATACCCCCGCTTAAATTCTAAGTCAAACAAATAGTCATAATTCTGTAATAAATTAGGCAATCAACAATGGGTGATTTAGAAGGACATCAGTTGTTATGTGTATATAAAGTTTGGAACAAACCATTCAAAATTGTTTGAGGAATGCAAGCCATAAAAATGTGTTAAGCAATGGGACGCGTCATGAGGGAAAAAAATGGGTAACACGACGGGACGTGAAGTTACGGACAACGTGATTCCTATATAGCCCCCACTTCACTTTGTGAAAGCCGGGATATAAAACTTGTTAAAATAACATGAAAGAGACATATATGGTGACATACATTTCCCACTTGAAAGAGACATGAATGTACGAGACACAACCCACCTTATCATTCTTGTAGCTGGACATGGCCTTCTTCACCATCAACCTCGTGTTCAATATCTCCTCTACCATACTGGAATGAACAGATTAAATATAAATGCAAATAGGGAAAATTCAACTTTTACACTCAAAGACAAAGTGCTAACAGTTGTCTGAAGTTCATATTTCAGGAAATGTTTGGTAATTCTAAATTTTTCCAGGAAGTTTAAAGGGACACATGGCATTCTTGAAGTTTTCATTAAGCATTAAAACTATCGCCTCAATTAACTTTAAACCTGATTGCATTTGATTAAATAAAAACTGAGTTTTAATTTTTTTGTCCTTATTCTAACATATGTTTACATATATTATTGGTGCAATATTCTCATGGGTCAGAAATTTGAATAATCTACTTAATACTATTCTTATAATTAATATTAATGATTGAACAAAGTTATGTAGCAAAACTAACAAGACGCCCTGAACTTTAAAAAAAAAAAAAAAATTGCTATGTGTCCTTTTAAATACTTGCAGACAGGATGCAAACACATATCAAGACAGCATTACAGTTATTATTAGGTAGAGATAATAAATCATAGATTTTGATTTATGCCTACTCTAAGACAAGAAAATCGGCAGGACCGATGGATGCTCCCCAAAATGTATCCTCAACTTATCATATGGCCTTGCATCACCCAGAAATATTCAATTTGCAGTTCCATTAGTAGTTTATGCTCCAGATAAAAATTATAAGTATAAAATTACAAAGGACAATAACTCTTAATTTGAATAATGACAGAGTTATGGTTCTTGCACCCTGTACTTTCTCTCTATCATTGTGTGAAGTGTCACTGGTCCCATCATCAGTTTTGAAGATATGCTCTGGACAAAAATTCCAAGTATAAAATTACAAAGTGTAATAACTCTAATTTAAATGAAGACAGAGTTACAGTTCTTTCACTCTGCATTTCCTCTCACTGCTCTCTATCATTGTGTGAAGTTTCATTGCAGTCGCATCAGTAGTTTTGAAGATATGCTCCGGACAAAAATTCCATACATGTAAATAAACATAGGAGTTTGACAGACACTTACACAGGTAGTACGCCACGCTTCACCGACTGCTTACAGAAGACAACACCATTGGGAGATATGGTCACGTCCTTCTCCTTGGCCTGTAAACACAAGTCACATGTCAGACATGACGCCCAACTGGGACTACGATGCCCATCCAACATTGGCAGTATTCAAGATCAAAAGGAAAGGTTCATCCTTGCTAACCCTTAACCCGCTACATATATATAATGGACTGTTCTTTCTTTGAATTAAGACCATTCCATTTATGTGACAAAGGTGTGTTTTGGGGAAAATGACTGATCAGCATCCAGACATGTAAACCCTGATCAGCCTGCGAGTTACTCGCAGGCTGATCTGGGTTTACAATGGATGCAAAGGCTGTTATAGTCGTGCTTAGAGGGTCAAGTCCTCACTAACACTCATCCTGAAAACTTCTACACAGCTAAATTATCACCGTATTTCCCCTAATAGTAGTGCCTGGGTGCTATGCAAAACATCAAGGGGGTGGGCGCTTGAATAGAATGTAAACAACGTGGGTTGGTGGTGGCTATTATTACTGGAGACGCTCTTATTACAGAAAATAACTTGATATAATTATGCTTGTTTTTTATGGATCACCTGCTACTACATCAGTGCTGTGTTCAAATGTTACTACACATGTGCAGCGTGTATTGTAGTGTTTGTATTGTATATGTTCGTACAGCTATTAAAGTACTTTCATACCCGGATAACAGATGGTGGTAGATTCAGTGACGTACATCCAAACTCTATTGGACCATCACTGAAACACAAACGAGAAAACATCAACAATATTGACATGAAGCAAACAAATAACCAAAGAAAACAGAAAACAAAATTATTACAATAGATCAATCTCTCATCACACATTGTACCCATTTACAATGAATTATCTATAAATATTTGTTGAAATTTCTGTTTGCGTGGAATTGCAATTACGTACTTTATTACTGTCTTTACAAGACAGCTGTTAAACACGTTATATGCCCACTTTGTCATCAGCATTAATATGAATGCTGGCACACAGCCAAATATCTCTATTATCGTGAGCTCTGAAAAACTTGGGAAAAGGTGCAAGAACTATCAAAATCAGATGATAAACAAAAATGATATAGCCATTTGAAGGTTGTTCTAAAACGGAAATGGGGGCCACCATTTTGAGAACTATGACATTATAGTTCCAAATTACCATAAATAGATATAAGGTAATAGACAACAGCCATGCATTATATAGGCTGGTATAAGTTGGTTGAGGGCCACTTACTGAGCATTCTGGAACCACTCGAGCCTGCCGAGGCATGTGGAGAAGCAGTAGTTATAAGCGATCATGATGGATGGGTAGAGGGACTGGAAGTCCAGCACCACCACCGGGTCTGTGTAGAATCTCGACTTGGGCTCCAGTGTGAGAGGGATACACTCGGGAGCCTTCATCCTTGCTCTTTGGTGCACACTGGGGGACATCGGGATGTAGTTCATCGGCTTGGCAACCCTCAACATCATTGATTCTACACGATACTGTAATATAGACAAATATTTACTATACATAATTACATTAATAGTAAGGCACTTTGTTCAGACATAGCCGAAGTCTGGAAAATATCCCGGACTTTGGCTATGTCTGAACAAACTTAAAGATAATGCCAATAAAGGGGTAGAATAGATCTGTAACACATAAAGGAACATGTTGTATGGTTTGAACAGTCAAGGGAGATGTCAATCACATAGGAAACTATTTTCAAATAAAAAATACAACACTGTATGTCATATTTACAACACAATCATCTAGATCAGAGATTACTGATCAAGTGACACAAGCAGAGCCATCTGTCATTGGTTAGCAGGATTGCTGAGTGATCGAGAGGTCATGATAATTTACTACCCAGCCAGTCATTCTTATGAAACTTAAAACCAAGTTCCCCCTATAGAAATTATTCACATTTTTTGGCGCTTCAGCAAATCAATTTTTATTTACATTGTTTGCTCAGTTCCAACAACAATATGCCTCGGGAATTTGACAACGATAAAACAATGCCAAGGCAATGGGCTGTCTCACCTTCTGAGGTTTTGTTTATTCACAACGAGGGTTTGTTTTGTTGGGGTATATATATACCTTTAAATTTTTATTGGGTGGTACTTGTGGGGGTAGTAAGTGAACTTGAATTTTTAAAAATTATATTCAGAAAGATAATTTACAGAAAACTGGGGAAACTATTGGTTGTCCATTTGAGTGTAACGCAGAGGGGCAGGGTTTGATCTGAAGAGTAAAGGAAACGCCTTTTAACATTTTAGTCCTAAAGCAAAATATATAACATTGATATATTTGTTAATATGTATATATATATATATAAAACACAATAAATTTAAAATGCATGAAAGAAAGTTAAAATGCAAGAAAGAAAGAAAGAAACAAAGGTAGAAGAACGAAAGAAAGAAAGAAAGAAAAAGAAAGACATAAATAAATAATTTCTGGTTCTTGTCTTTAGTCAAAGGTCTAGGTCATTGGTGGGTGGGGCCCAGTGAATGTTCATACAAAGTATCAAAGCAATACCTTTGATGGTATTGGAGATATCTACCTTCCAAAAAACTTTAACCAAAAACTTTAAGCAAGAAAATTTGACTAAGTTCTGTTTTTTAAAGTCAAGGTCATTGGTGGGGTGGGGCTTAGTGAAAGTGTAAGGGGTTACCCCAGCGAATGTTCATACCAAGTTTCAAAGCAATACCTTTGATGGTGTTGGAGATATATACCTTCAAAGACATTAACCAAAAAATTTAACCAAGTGTTGACAGCGCCGTCGCGAAGAGGAGAGACAACAACGAAGAGACAACTTCCGTCAGTGCTTGTCAGACAGTGGATGCATTTGCTCCATCTCCTTGAAAAGCGAAGTTAATTCGAGAGAAAAAATTGTCAGCAAAAAGTATCATTTGACTATAAATATATAATTAAACACAAAGTAAATCTAAGCACACAAACACTGTTCTAATGTGCTCTAAACGTATGGAGGAACGACAACCCTTAGTACAACACAAGCTGAATAATTGTGACAAACCTGGGTTCCTCTGGACAGTACATGGTAGAACTCTATACCAAATACGCGGGCAAACTCACTGGTCCTGCCCACCATGTCTAGTTGGTCCATCACCTCCAGGCTCGCCCTCGCTCTCGTCGTGTAGTATTCTAGCACCTTCCATCTGCAGAGATACACAGAACTGAATTGAACAACTGTTTAACTGCTCATCATTAGGTGGTTTTATTCCGGAATCATCTGAAGCTTACTATGCGTAGATTTACACTTCCAGAGGAAGGACTTTAGAACATGTGACTATCAGTTAATGGGACAAGATTTGTTTGTCGGAATGGTGTTTTACGTCATTTTTAGCAAATTTTAGGCCATATATGATGGTCAATTTTTTTTGTGGTAGAGGCAGACTACCCCGTTTTTTCTTGGTAGAACCAGTACTGTTTACCTCCCACCATCCATAAGAATCAACACTTTCTCCCTTAACAAGTCGAGCTGCCAGTGGGATTCGAACCAGCAGCAGTGTGAGGCGAGCAGGTTTACAACGCAATGTCGTTAACCCCTTGACCGCTGATGGTAAATAAATAAACATTTAAACAATTTTTTATTTTTTTCGCATTTTTTTTAATCCAAACAAATTCAAAGTAAGATAACAAAATGTTAATGAACACTTACTACAGCTATGAGAACACAGAAATGTTTAGCATTAACGAGCTGCAACAGGAACCTCATGCATTCCATAGGACAGCAGTTTACCTCTTCCGCATAAAAGGTAAAAGCTTATTACCATTATAGTAACTCTTCAGACCTGTGCAATTCCTATATAACTTGACTGACCTGTTTAAATCCTATATAACTTGACTGACCTGTGTAAGTCTTATATAACTTGACTGACCTGTGTAAGTGAGTCCTATGTTTGTACCAGGCGGTGAGAGCCTTGTACGAGAACAGTGGGATCCTGCGGTGTAGAACATGGAATGCCACGTTCTCAAAACTGTACACGTTCAGTGTCACCTAAAATGTAAAAGTCACAGTGAACAAGGTATTAGTATCAGTCGAAAATATATAAATGTATCGACTTTAAAGATATTTTCTTTTCTTTTTCTTTTTTTTATGCCCTCGAAGAACGGCATATAGTAGTCGCACCGTCCGTCCGTCAGTCCATACAATCGTGTCCGGTCAATAACTCTGGCATTCCTGGACGGATTTTCATCACAAGACGACGTGTCGTGCACAAAATCCATGTCCGTGGCTCCAAGGTCAAGGTCAAACTTAGAGGTCAAAGGTCAAAAAGAAGTGCTTTCTTGTCCGGTTAATAACTCCGACATTCATGGACGGATTTTCAAATAACTTGGCACAAGTGCTCACCACAAGACGACTTGTCACGCGCAAAATCCGTGTCCGTGTCTCCAAGGTCAAGGTCACATTTAGAGGTCAAAGGTCAAAACCACTTCGGGCGCATTTGTCACTTACAGTGACATTTCTTTTTTTATTAATATTTTTTTTTTATTATTTAAAGAAGGTTGGTGGACACTACCATTAGGGGAGGTGCTCTTATTACTATTAGGGGAAATACAGTATTTTTAATTTTTATTTCCAAAAAACTAAGAGTTCACTGCCTATAGATAATGTTGTATTACATATTTGTGATTTGTGTAGGAAATACTGGGAATAGAAAAGCTATATCTACTCGTTTACTCAACTACTCTACTGGGAAATATGGTGGGTGGGAGATATTTCCCAGTACGGAACATTGCTCGGCCTTTTCCGTCAGTGGCAATATAAGAGCTTGATATAAGAGCTTGTTCCCCGCAGTGTTTTTCAGATACTGAAATATCTCCCTCGGTAGAGAAATGGCCCCGAAATAAGAACTCGTTCCCCGCATTCGTTCTTATAATGGGGCCATTTCTCTACCTCTGGAGATATTTCCCGTATCTCAAAAACACTGGTTATTAAACTATGTATTTCCTACACAGAAACAGAGAGTATCCTATTATCTTAAGGGTGCCCTCTGCTGAGGTTTTGGATTTTTGCACTTCCGGAAATTTACATTTGTTATATTTCAAAAATTATAATAAAACTGGAAAAAATAATTATACAGTAACAAACTTATGCCCAATAGGGATATTTTAGTGCAAAAAAATAATAAAAAAAATTGATTTTTTTTTTGACCTCACATGTTGTGCCCAAAATTGACAATTTTTAACATAAGCCAAAATGGGGGGTAGGGGTACAAAATATGGTATTTCTCAAAAACCATTTAAGATATTCACTTAATTTAAACTTTATTACAAAGACATGTGTTAGCATATACATAGACAGGAATAAAAAGTATTTTCCTATTATTTGTTACAGACCTATGCCGTTATATGTCAGAGCTCGTCGAAATCTAAAAAAGCACATTTTTTTCTCAGTTTTTATTGAATATCTTTCTTATATGCACACCGACCCCCAATTTTTATTTTTTCATTCTGATACTCAGGTCTTGTATATATTGTAGACAAAATATCTCAAAAAGTTATCTGTTCCTTTATCATGAAAAAGTTATGGATCACAAATTTAAAAATGCAATTTATAGTAAACTGGGTGGGGTAATGACAAGGGATGTACTAATTTTTCAGATGGTGATAAAAATACCCCAACCCTTAATTGTTCGTCCTAAAGTATGATCTATTACATTAAAAAAGACGGAAAATCGATACCTGTTCTGCAAACCACACTACACACATGTAAGTTGCCATACACAATTTGCAGCTGATTCAGAATTTAAAACCGCACTGTGAGAGTGTATTACTAAAGATTAATTTTGCGAAAAAGTTAAATCACCGACCCATCATTATTTTTCCAGAAACTAACTAGTAATATGTTAGTCTTCATAAAAAACAGGGAAATAAAAAATTCTATCTGTTCTGATATTCACCAGAGGGCACCCTTAAATGTAATTAAAACATTTTCCATTGAAGCATGAAAATGTTGGTCTGAATTTGAATGAACTTGATTTTTCAAAAAAAAAGTTTCTTTTTTTACTGTCTTTTAAACGGTAAGCTTAGGAATATCTTAACTTATTTACGGTAAGCGATAGTTTTTTCTTAAATATTGGTCAGGAACTGCCCAAGTTACGGACATTTTAAAACCCTAAAATCCTGTGTCTGGCTGAAACATTGATTATCAGACAAACGTCGTAAACATGTCTTAATCCAGACTCCCTACATTACCTCATGTCTGAGAAGTCTCCACAGGTTGAGTACAACACGACCAGCGATGTGGATCTCCGAGTTGTGGTCAGCCCCGTACTCGTCCTTCGCCGCGGAGTGGTGACTCGAGTGTTTGGACGAGGGTACACGGGATATCTCATGGGCGAGGTTCATACTGAGTGTAGACGCCCGCTGCAGGATGTATCCCCAGGACAACATCTGGATCTCATAGCCCACCAGAATGTCAGGGTCCCATCTGGAGAAAACATAATTATAGTACCGAGGGAAACTAGATGATAGTGTTTACATTGACATCCTCTTATCGTTTATTGTTAACCGGTAAATACTTATTCATAGTCCTCTCTTTCATCAATGTATTAATCCAATTGTGTATCTTATGAATGTGTTTATTCCAGTTCAACTTCGTGTGTATGTGAATTTGTGTTGAGATATACTTTTTAAGGTGGGGCACAAGCCCTTTTAAGGCATACTCCCAATATAGTCACCTTAGCGGTAAAAAGTGCTATTAGTATATGAATAAAGAAGACACATAGCACCTTTTACTTCTAAAGTGACGAATTATGTTTGTTAAGGGCTAGTTCAAGCTGTAGAACTGTTTACAACATAACGTAACTTAATACATGTTTCTGCATTCTAAATAACGAAGAAGGGTTTAATGAGCTACACAATAATTTG